>WTSP01015383.1:54791-68682 GCA_025331215.1 Actenoides lindsayi | reverse complement strand
GCAGGGTGCTCAGAGCCCCAGCCAGCCTGGCCTTAAACACTGCCAAGGATGGGGCTTCCACCACCTCTCTGGGCAACTTGGGCCAGTGTCTCCCCACCCTCAGAGTGAAGAAATTCTTCCTATTATCTGCTGAAACTGTCTCACTCTGGACCTCGAAGCATGTTAGTGGCATTGCTGAATCAAGCCTCCCTAACAATGATCTTCTGGGATATGTAAAATTGAGGCCAGCACAAGAAGTGCAGAGCTGCTGAGCGGGGGTGGGGGGAAGAGAACAAACAAAAAAGTCAATCAGCTTTGTGTGTCCTGGCTACTCCCCCGCAAAACACTGTAATCCCATAGGTCTCAAATGATGAAACCCTTTCCTCTGTTCCCAGAATCTACCTTGGTGCAATGTATTTTCTGAGTGGACAGGACAAGATACATTAATGGACAACCAGTGAGATGCTGTTCTTGTGCTACATGTACACCGAGGCTCAAATGTGATCTGAATGACTCCCCGGTGTTTGAATTTATATACAACTTGGGGACACTGGATATTGTGTGTTGCTCCACAGAGCTAAAACATTGCAATCTCTGTTTATAAATCTTCGAGAAAAATGCATTTTCCTGAGCTGCAGCTATGGCAACAAGGAACCCAATATCGAGCTGGGTTGCATAGTGTAATATACAAAGGATTGTTTTGTTAACTTCGAAAATAATTTATTGGAAAATCTGGGGCAATTAGACTGCTGTCCGTGTATTTACTCAGTATGGATGGCTTTCATATTCTGCAACGTTATCTAGTAAAAAACAAAGATTTTTTTTCCCCCCTTTTGTTTCTCAGGGCTGATTTGTTTTATTTAAAAACAAAACAAGCAAAAAAAAAAAAAAAGCCCCAACTGACACCTCCCAGATTTCAAATTCGCAGCTTAGGTGAAGACCTGTGATTTCACAGTTGGCTGTAAAGGTTCCAGCTCTTCCAGAATCGAGACCCCTGATTCCCTCATCGTTCTGAACTTTGGGGCTATCGATTCCCATGACACTGTGCTGACTGAGGGACACCCTCGTGATACGGACGCAGCCATTCCTGGTTTACAGCAAAGATGGGGATAAAGATCTAGGCCTTAAGCCTGTGGGTTTTATAAATACAGCTCGAAAATGTACCTACTTTTGTGGCTAAGCATTTGAAATATTCACCTGCTGGCACCAGTACGTTTCAATTAACAGCATCCTTGGTATTACCTGCTTAAGCATTCTTAGGATGTTGTCTTAGGGTGGATTCTTAGGATGTTGTCTTAGGGTGGATTCTTAGGATGTTGTCATCTGAATTTGTCGCTTTACGGGGGAAACCGATCCTTCTTGTGCTACTTTGAAGAGAAAAATTAAAGCACCTTCCAGAAGTTACTAATATCTAGTTATGAAGCCAAGGGAGTGACATTCTGCGTTCATAGTCAGGACTAAAATCAGTCAGCAAATCACCCTTTGCGTCTGTACCTCAATTTCCCCTTTTGTAAAATGAGGAAAGCAGTTCCGGGCTCCTTTGTAAAATACCTTGAGATCTATCAAAAAAAAACTTGGGCATTATTGGCAACAGGCAGATTGGAGACCAAATCCGTGTGTCCCCTGCAGTCCCAGGCAGTCATAAAGTAATTGAGAAACCGTCCGCATACAAATTCCCAAATCATGGGCTCCAGAAGCTTGTGTTTTGTTTTATTTACTCCCGACACTGCTGCAGAAAGTGCAACCTTTCCTAACTGCTTCTGCTGTCAAGTGCTTACCTTCGCCTTCGCCCCGTGTTTACCCGGGATGTTATTTTTGCAGCTGCCCAGAACATCATTATCAAAGCAACAGCCAGGCTAAATTATTAAGAAAACGGAACAATTGATGTTTCTATAATACACAGTATTCCCCATCTGAGCTTTGAAATCAATTATGGAACACATTAGGCTCCTCTGTCTTCCCTTGGACCACTTTCAACATCCAGCATTTTATCATCGTTCGTTCCAACTTTATAATTGTCCATTGACTTTGAGCGAGCTCTTTTTAGCCTCAGCTCTTGAGCATGAAGACGCTTTCTTGCCTCTGAATGCAAAAAGCAGCGTCCTTTGTAGGGTTTCCACCCCCTTCCCCATACTCTTCAGTTTTTCTTGCAGCTGAATCGGTTATTTTCAAAGAATCTTCAGCAAACTTCTCTCCCATAAACCTCCTTTTCCCTCTTATTCTTAGTCTTTAGAAAAAGAGGCAGATACTATTTTTAGGTTTCTCTTCCTGGCTACGAAGTCTTCAGTTGGAAGCACATCAAAACAAGGAGATGCTCAACTGCTGGACACCTGCTTTTCGAGACTCGGGCAGGATTCTGCATTTCTTGAACCAAATTGCCATAATTACTGAAATTCTTTGCAAAGTTATCACTTCTCTGAAATTCTGGGATGTCCAACTTCGGCGCAAATTCAATATCCTATAAGCAAAGCACCCGAAGTGCCAACTCAGCACTAAGAGCTCCAAGCCCTCATTCCACCTGGACGTCAAGACAAAAAAGCAGTTTGAGCTGAAAACCAGGTTCCAAACCTCTTGATACCACCTGTGAAAATTCTGCTTTACCTTTGGTTTCTGCAAAGTGCTAGATAAAAATGACACTCTTGGGCCATAGGAACGTTGCGTTTTAAAAGCACCTGACTTTACAGAAATAAAAATACTGTCACGTTCCTCAATATGGCTGCACGTCGCTGATCTCACTGTTCCCATGACAAGATGAAGACAGAAGAGATGATCAGGGATCAGGCAAGAACAACTCCTTTGCTCAGCTGTTAATAGCTGCGACCCTGTACTGCGACAGCACAAAGCACTGCGTAGGGCTTTCCTTATCTCAATTGATGTCTGCCCTTAATGAAAGCAGATCACTTCTGTCCATCTCCACTGACTCTAGGTAACCTTTATTTTCATTTCTCTCGCTGAAAACCTGCAGATTAATCACAGGGAAAAGGAATGCCCTTTTTTAATACAGAAAACAACACAGATAATCTTCCTGAACCTTGACAGAACCCTCAGGGGTTGATGTTCCAATACAGGCACTTGCCCTGCAAAACGTTTCTTGTGACCCCAATGAATACAAAGAATCAAGAGGTGCCGGTTTCCAGCATCTGTTTGACCTCTCTGCCTCATTTGGCGAGGTATTTAAGCGTGTACCTCGCTCTAAGAGAAACCTTTGGGGACTATTTGTGCATGCTAAGTAACTTACTTAGTGACCGTCGCTCTTTCCACGGTGTAATTCTCCATTCCAAACAAATTAAAGCTGTAAAGCTTTCGGTGGATGACTGAATTTCACCACAGAATGGGGAAGGAACAAAAGAGAGAAGGAAGGGGAAGGTTAAGAGGATTTGTCAGGTCTGCAGGCCTCACGGGGAAGGTTTAGATTAGAGCCCAAAACTGGACTCGTGCGGTGCTGACAGAAAACTGCTGGAGTTTGGAATTAATATTGTTCAGCTTCCTTAAAAACCACTCCTTTTGCTGGCTGCTGCTGAGAATAAATCCCAGCCACTTGGGTCAGGGCTGGTTTAAAATCATTATCACTCAAGCAGAAAGTCCATTATCCATTCAGACATTTGGCCTACTCTTTTTTCTTTTCTTTTTCCCTTCTTAATACTCTTGCACATCAGATGACTGTATTGACTCATCCTCTTACAAAAATAAACATTCTTGGATGATGAGAGCAGATTTGAAATCAATGCCTTTCTTGACTCACTGCTGCAAATATCCCCATCTTTGGGCTCATGTGGGGTCCTTACTAAACTGAAAAGCAAAACATTTATTAGAAACAAATTGCCTTTATAAGTAATACAGATCCCTGAGATCCTGCAAGGTCCTGCAGAGGGGCCTTTCTTTGCCAACGCCAGTCAAAGCCCTGAACAAGAAAGGTTAGTAGTAGGCTATTTCCTCAGTAAGCTTTCTGAAAACTCAGGACGTGAAAGGCCATGAGCAGAAACAGAGAGTGGGCTTATCTGAGGAGAAACAGACACTCGAGTTGCCCCTCTCTCACACCTCTCTGGAGACCCACACCACACAGGGTAAAAGCAGGTAAGGCACAACTTCAGTCCCAGCCCCTTCACAACATGTTGCAGCAAATTAAGCTGGTTAAACTCGGATCTCCGTGACTGGAGAGCAGTCTCTTCTGTCAAACATGAAGGCACAGAGCCTCTCCCTTATTCGTTGTCATCTACCCTGTGCTTGAATGCTTGGCTGACACACGAGGGACCAGTAGGATGCTGGAATATGGGATACAGTAGGAAAAGCACGTACCAAATGGAGAATGATGTGGCCACGATGTCCAGTTTCGTACTGCAATTTGCAGAGGATTTTGAAAAAGTACAGGAAAACAGGCAGAAATCCCTGGCAGGCTTGAGAAAACAGCCTTCAGCAAGAGACCTGAACACCTCAATCTATATAACCCATTAAAAAAGAAGAGTGACTAGCTTATCGCGTATACATACCTTTGGAGAAAGCAAACAGAGAGCACCAAAGAGGGACCAAAAGAAACAGTGGCTGGCTGTGAAATGCCAGACTCACGCAAACTGGAAGCCAGGGGTTTTTTTTCAGTTATTTATCCAGTGAAGGTGGTTAAGCACCGGAACAAACCGCCAAGGTAAGTGGAAGCATCTCTGTCTTTTGGAGCGTTCAAATCAAGACTGAACGACTGCCTGGGCAGCGTGCGTTCGTCGGACGTGACGTTGTCGGGTTCAGTAACCCCAGGTGAAGTGTACAGCTGCACAGTCAGGAAGCAGGACTAGATGTTCTAACGGTCCCTTTTGGCCTTGGAATTTATTGAGTGCCCAGTGTTAATTGTTTCAACAAACGTTGTGTTTTCTGTCCTTTGTCTCCTTTGCCTTTGCGCATTTGAATGAACCATTCCAAATTCAGTTTAGCTGCCTCAACCTCTGAATACAGGTTTCCTACTGAAAAAAAGCTCAATTATTATATAATTGAGGAAATACAAGTGTAAATCACTAAGGATGTTTCTCTATTATGGTAAGAACTACTGCTAGCCAAAAAAATAATGGTTTCTCTCAGTGATTCTCAGAGTATCTTGACTCATTTGGTAGCAAATGTTTGAAAACTGCAGTCCAAGGACATTTTCTATGACCAGGATACAAATGCTTCCTATATAGGGATAAAAGTAGATCTAATACATGCATGTTTAGAACATACACACCCCAGAACTGCATTCTCTGCAACCCTTCTGTCTGAACAGTACCTTGCTTTTAAAGCTGAGACTCAGCTGAGTTCACGAGAACGGAAAATAATGTCTTAGAGAAAAGAAAAAGTGGATGCAGAATGTCTTCCACACCTTAAAGGTGCCCGAGGGCATCTGCCTACTCCTACACAGTAAAATAGCAGCTGTTTAAAAGTATCAGTCAGCTTTCAAAGTCAGTCAAATAACAGCAGAAATGAGAACGGGGAAACACAGGTCCAAACTCAGGGTCATGCTGGTAAATGAGAATTTAGGCCTTTATATCACAAAAAAAATATAAAAAATTCTAGATCATGTGGCCAAGCAAAAAAGGTACACTCAAAAACCTTATTATCTTCAAAACACTGTATTTTTCATGCCTATCATATGATGCTTTCTTCAATCACCACCTGATTTTTCTCCACTTGGACTTGTCTGCATCAGAGAGCATCTTGCACAAGGGTCAGCAACAGCCACAGTAAATCCCAGGAGCGTAGATCCTACAAGATCTGCTTTCTGTTTGTTTCAATGAGAACTGGGAGGCGTTCAGTACCCTGTGAAAAGAATTCAGAGCTCTTTAGGGGGGTCTAATGAGCTGTGGATAATTTACAACATGGGATGTTACTACCACATCAGCTTTTCAGCAGGTACCACTGCAGCTGCGCTGGAGAATGAAAGCAATTCAACCCAGCGAGCTTGCTCCCTTTCTGCATCTCTAGAGACTTCTGTTGAGGATATATGCTGGAAATGAAAAGAAAAAAAAAAATTCCTTCCTTGATCTTTTTCCACTACTTTACATGCGACAAAACTAAATCTAACACGTGCTCGCAAGGTGGCAGGTAAGAACCAAGACTGCAAGAATTCGATTGTTAATAGCTGCAAAAAAAAAATACCTACACTTCTAACCACTGCAAAGCAGCCGTGTTGACAGAGTGCTGGGGAGCTGACGATACCTTGCCAAGCAGGGGGAGGCTCTCAGAACCCAGCAGATGATGAGTTTTAAAACTTTTAATGGATCTCTGTCCACTGTAGTCTGATGGAGCGAACGGCACCGACACCCCCGGGGGAAATGTGCAACTATTTTATATCTCATTTGCAGGAACGAGCACCCAGGAGGTGCTTTCTTCTGACAGAATACATAAGACCTGAATGCATTGCATGAGCTTTCTGTGCTGCTCCGTGCAGCAGGGGCTAATATTTTTTTATCCTGCACTGGCCTCATTAAGCTGCCCAGCACAGGATGGAAAAATTAACCCAACAGAAATTTTTTGTTCTGTTTTGTGTACAAAACATCTGCGTAGGGGGAGGCGTTGGCGATTAGCAGCAAATAATAAGCTGGGATTAAGACGGGGGGCAAAGCAGGAGGGCTAAAAATGAGCTTACCTAGCGAGGCACTGGGACTGGAGGAAAGTGTAGTCTGACTTGGTAATGGCAGCAGAAAAAAAGCCTGGTTTGTCCCACTAGAGGAAAGGGTTAAAGGCTGTCTCAGACCTCCGTGGGGTTATGGTTTGTAGGTAAGGCAGCTGAGAGAACAAGAGGTTATCATTAGCTGCTCTGGATAGCAGCTCCTCGTTAGCTCAACCACCAGATGCCTGGCCAACAATATTCTACCTACAAGCAGGCCCTCCAGCTCAAGGAATCAAACCCAGGGAACAGAAGATAGCAGAGCAGAGGAGCTGGAGAGGCTGCAGAGTGTGGGCTGTGCAGGGCCAAACTACAAGGACTCAATCACGTTGGAGGCGGCCTGGAACACCGTTATTCAGTTGCTTGTTCTCACATCAGGCTTACAGGTGGTTCCTATTTCTTTAGGACTCTTGTAGGCTCTCAGAGAGTTACTACGTGACCTGCCTCTAGGGCACCTGAGAAGAGGGCTCAGTCCCCTTTCTGCTGAAGCTCAGAGTAGCTGCATCTTCACTCCCATCCCATCACAGCCTGAATATCAACGCTGCGCAGGGCACGCAGACCGCGTCCAAACAGGAAGCTAAGACTTCAGTGTCTACAAACCATTCAACAATTGGCCGTGTAGGCAGTGAACTGTTAATTCTGCTTTTTAGCCAAGCTCTGCTGGGTCTGTTGTTACCTCCTCATGTGTCTCATCTGCTTGCAGCGATCTATCTAGCGAGCAGCCGGTTAGTTCTCCAGGGAAGCAGCTCCGTGGTCGTTAGGAAGCAAGGGCGGTGCCAGGCACGCTGGGGCCCGGGTTCTTGACTGGGGTTATGATGAAAATTTTATATTTGCCTTAACCCCAAACGAACCTACTTTGCATAGCTAACGAGCTTCTCAAAGCCAGCTCCGAGATTTCTTCACGCCGCGTTCCCCCAAAGAAAGAGCCTTGGCTGTACGGCATCTGTAGAGGATTGCACATCAATATTTCAGCAAACAAGATTAAAATTCCGGAATGCGCTTCCTCAGCCCAAAGGTATCATCTTCACCTAAACAACAGAAATTACAAAAGCTTTCCGAGATGGGAAAGTTTCATTAGCTGGCAAAGCCAGCGTCGAGTCACAATTACGCCAAGGAAAATGTAACGCTGCAAAAATTACCAGAGCCCTCCTTTTTATTAACGTTACTTGATAAAATGTGAGCGGGATCACGTTAAAACTATTACATTAATATTCCTTAGAGAGTTGTGCTATAATTTTAGCTTCTCTTTCTCACTCGCACTCGTTTTGCCCTGTGAGTCAACATCGGAGGATGGCTGGCAATCAGCTCCTGCAATTATCTTTCTCCCTAGATTTGAATTGTTAACTGTAGCTTCCGCTAATAGAACTGCAAATGAATAGTATCCTTTTCACTTGTATTTACTGGATGAACATTATGCTCAATGACTCCTGTGCTCCAGGCACGATGCTAAACAGAGGGCAAAAAGGACAAGTTTTATTTCTATTAGCTCGCCTAATGGCTGCAGGGGAAATAAAGACAGGAGCAGAGAGCAAAGGGCCAGACTAGAACGTCCAAGGTGAGCAGAT
This sequence comes from Actenoides lindsayi, assembly GCA_025331215.1. Taxonomy (NCBI): domain Eukaryota; kingdom Metazoa; phylum Chordata; class Aves; order Coraciiformes; family Alcedinidae; genus Actenoides; species Actenoides lindsayi. Next base: position 60,510 of record WTSP01015383.1, on the reverse strand, counting down.
GGCTCGCAGAGCCCGCAAAGGGATGCCAGAGCTCTCCCTCTTTGGGGAATTCCTGCACGTACGCAGCCTGACACTGTCATCTTCTAATGGCAACGTCTCCAGAGAACTCCTGGCGAGTCTCTGGCCCCTCTGGGCCAGATTCCACAGCCTCCTGATTTCCCATTGATTTCAGCTCCAGGTTACAAGCACGAGAACTGGAGAATTTGGGTCCTTTGCACCGAAGCCCTTTTGGAAAATGGAATTGAGACTCCAGATTCCATCTTGAGCATTTTAACTTGGTGAGATTTCTCCGCGGACAAACATGGTAGCTCTCTGCTGGAGGGACTTCAATGAAATGATCTCCTGATCTTTCTAATCTGTCTAAATGCTCACTTCAGAAGCACAAAAGGATGGAAAGGACCACAAAAAAAAGCACCTTCGTGCCCTTTGTTGGACGCTCTAGGGACAACGTAAAGCCCGTTACCCATACACAGCAAAATCCACTGAATCACAGAGGTAAATTCTTGTAAGCATTACTCTTTGCCAACATTTGAAATTCTTTCAGAACCCAAGACAATCACTGCAGGGAAGCTATTCTAGGCTCACAGTAAAAAAAAAAACCCAACCCAACAAACCAAAAAAAAAAAAAGAAAGAAAAGAAACTGGCTTTCAAACTAGACATAGTTACAGTACAAAGACTAAGGGGAAGGAGAACATCAGGATGTATTTGATGATGGCACACTGCTTTCAGAACTCAGGTAATTACCTAGCTCTGGAAAATGTTCCCCGGAGAGAGGGTTTGAGCCAATGGTACTATCAATCTCTGCAGATCTATAAATTGTGCAGGCTATGAAAGTTCTACACCGGAGCCCAGAGGTGCCCATCCCTCGTCATTGGCTGTGAGACGACAGAGAAATTAAAGAATATGTTAATACAGTTTTAAAAGCCTGGCTCTCACACTACTCATACCGACTCTGGATGAAAAAAATCAACCATGGCTATTACACAGCATGTGCAACGTTGCTCCTAGACTTAGAAATTTCAGGTGTTACTTATTTCAGCCTTTTTCTAAATGAGGAGCACTGTTTGAAAATGTCCCCGCGTTGCTTCCTGGCTAAAGTGTTCCCCAGAAACTTAAGGCAATAAAGGCTTTTGGATATCTCTACTGACACATCTTCATGGAAGTTCACGGGCTTCTTCTCTAAATAAGATGGGCTCAGCATAAAGAAATGAAGATGCCTCTCATACAAGTAATATTCTACTTTTCTATAGCTGTAGACACTTAATATGCTTTTGTCTATTTAAAATGTGCTTCAGGACGTCTTCCTAACTGAGGAACACCAAGAAACTCTATTACTAAAAGCTCCATCTACTGGTTATCAGCAAGTACTCAGCTCAGAAACACCCATGTCCATCTTCCAGCAGTTCAGAAATGATGTCAGAACGTGATTTAGTTCTTCTTCCCTTACTTCAGATTTTCCTCGACGTGTCTCCAGGCTCCCGTAAGCTGCTCTCCGTGGTAAAACCTCTTGTACGTAGTTTGTAAATCGTCAAGGGAAAAGGTGAGTTGTAAATTCCATAGCCACACACGCCTTCTGACAACGTTAAAGAAGAGGAGTAAATTTTAAAGGCTGTGAGATTATTCTCATAGCTGTTTCTCTAGCCGGTCTCAAACGTGCGCACAACATGAACTCCTGTTTAAATTCCAAACTACGGAGACAACCACCCCAGGACCTAGAAGGTGACACGGGACCGCATCAGCCGTAAGCCCAACGTCTCACCCAAGGTTCAAATCACTTCGAATTTTGAAGCCGAGCGCTTCAATTCAGCGTTGAATACTTTGCTCATTATTCACTGTGCCGACTCCTGAGTTTTCTTGCCTTGCTTTGTGAACCATCTTGACAGTGGCTGAAAGCTCGCAGGGCTTAATGGGTTCAGCTGAGGTCTAAAGGGCGGGTGAACCGCACGCACCTCGTGCCACCCGCTGCAGAGGTCACTACGGATCAACCACTGCAGACTCCCCTAAGCCACCCTGGAGGACACTTCAGAACTCTCACTTTGACTGAGGGAACACACTTCTATTTTGCATTTCTTCAGCACCTTTCTCTGCTGTATGACCAGGCATTTTACTGGCAGTAATTAAACTGTCACTCCCTTGTACATCTGACTCCTATGTGCACTTATTTTAAAGATGCAGCTACTGAGGACACACCTGATTATTTATTCAAGGCCGTGCAAGGAGCCAAGGACCAAGTCAAAAACCTAAGAATCCTGCCTGATCCATCCACACGTTTCTCATTAATCAGAACCCTTCCTCGTAGCTCCGCTAACACAACTTTTAACCATTTTTGTGCTTCCCAGTGAGTTTCACAAGGCTGTCACATATCCCCAGAACGATCAACATGTAAAACTTCAAAGAAAAATCAGCAAAGGAATAGAATACCAGAAGCCAAAGAGGCATCTTGAAATATATCTGTATTTTAAGGAATAATTAATAAGGAATGGCATTATTCATTTACGGTGTTGGGAAATCAAGGCTCTGCCTATAAGCTGCAGAGAGCTGTCAGATGTTTCATTACACAGAAGCCACATAAAGCAGATATTACTATTTACTTGTTCTTGTAATACAAGGAAGAAAAGGAACATTCATTGAAACAAATGCAAACTGCAGAAAAATATAATTTTCATTCATTATTTATAAATAATACTAACATCTAAGGAGCAAAAGCCCATGTATCATAAAAGCTACTAGGCAAAATTTTAGTGAGGGAGATTTTTTTTTTCTCCAGAGAGTTTATAATCTAAAAAGATTCAGATCAACACGTTCGTAGAAGGGCTTTTTCCAGGCACGCACGACAGATCAGAAGCAGAGCTGGGTACAGAACCTCCCACTTTCTTTCTACTATCCACTAGATTTCCTCAGCGCTTGTATTTGTTATGTTTAAAGTCCTGAAAACGTACCTATTTGTTTGAGCAGAACAAAATACAGCAGGTTTCCTGCCTGTTTGGAATCACTGGATGTTCCTGCCACACAAGTAACATATAATAATCAAATTAAAACTGAATTTTGGGCCGTTGTGCCTACAATTTCTCAGGAAGTAACGAGGATCAGCCTTTATTCTGGAAGGGTTAACAAAAGTTAAAAGGAGCAAAAGGTGGGTGAAGCTCAGTGCTTGGTAGAAGCAAAGTTGAAACACTAGTGAACACAGTTTGAAAACTCTAATTATTAGAAGTGCTGCTCTGAGTATGAGTAAATCACCTTCTACAAGGTGAAAAATCACCTTCTGCATTATCAGTTTGAATGAACGAAAGAGAGGAGGTTTCTAAGCTGATAACTAGAAGTTCTAGCCTCTAATTATCTTTCCCGATTCCTTTTAGCATTCTAAGAGTTCTCAAACATCTCCTCCCTCCCTTCTTCCCTCCCATATGGCTAAAATCCTGCCTGTTTTCTCTCAGGCAGCATAAACATTCTTATAGGACCTGTAGGAGACAATCTGTGGTTGAGTAGAGAAGGAAAAAGGGCTGACATTGAGGCCACAGTTCAATGATACAGCGAATCTTGCTTGAGGGCTTCTAGAAGCAGATGAAACCCAGGCTGGCCACATGATGCAAAGCAACGATTTGGGAGAAACTCAGTCTTGTGAGTATAATTCGATTACAGAAAAACCTGATGTTTTCACCATGCGAGTCTTACAGGCTTTCTGCTAGATCAGATCCTGTTTGTCTTTCCTACCCAGTTTGGCCTTGATTGCACCATCAGCGTGTCCTCATTAAAAGGGGCAAATCTACCTGCCTGTCCTTCCGCAGCCGGCAGCGTACGAGGCTGGAACAACTTCATTATCTTTTTCTCTAGCTGGAAAGAAATGTGATGCTCTACCCACACCTGATCAAGATTAAATTGGTCCTACTGGCACTGCACAGATGGAGTATAAACGACTGCACAACCACAGACTGGCCTGGAGACCTAAAAGATTGAAGAAATCCTCTCATTTACTCGACTTCATTCACGTATTACCCTGGAGTAGATAAAGGAAATATTCAAAGTATTATTATTATAACACAACAGTGATCATGAGCTTGATCGAGCTGCACTCCTGAGTTTCAGAACATCTGTCTCTTACTGTACGAGTCCAGGCTTTCTTGATTCTACAGTTTGTTTCTTTAAAAAAAAACTTCTGTTGTGACTTCTCACATCTATTGAAGCATGGGAAAAAAAAAAAATTACTGTTTGAAGATGATCAAAGTTGCCCACCAAGACTACTTCAAATTCTCACAGGCTGCACTGCACATGAATACTTATGAGCACGTTTACTAAAGCTCCAAGGCAAGCGTAATCAGAAATGCCTTCCTGAATCAGGGCCAAAGACTATAATCCCAGGTCTTTGTTTTCCTTTTTTTTTCCAGCAGGGAGAGATGCCCTTGTCTCTCATTAGCTGAGCTGCAGATAAGTGTTCACCAGAAGGAGAGGCAGGGTTGTTTGTGTGAACTCCGAGCAGAGTTCCAAGGAACACAAGCAGCCTTCCTCCAGCCAGCGCGTACCTTCCGCCGAAATGGTCATTTCAAGATGTAGATTTGCATCATGAAAGCAAGTGTGAAGTTAAAAATGGTTGGAACTGGCCGTGGAAGACACACATTAGAGGCCGTGCTGGAAAACAGAAGGGTGCACTCAAAGCTGGAGTGTCCTGAACCGAGCTGACACATCATTGCTGGTTTCTCCGTCCTGGCCCGAAAGTCGAAATGTACCCAATTTTCAAGCCTAGCTCCAGCCCCACAGCTCAAAAAGCATGCTCTGGACAGATCGTTTACAGCCACCATTGATGATCTAGATCTATTATTCATTAAAAAAGGCTGGGAAAAAAATACGCTGAATTTTTAATAATTAAAGAGCCTCTGATGAAACAATTCCGAAATAGATTCTTAGAAGACCCAAGAAGGTGAAACCCTACAACTTCCACCAAATTCTTTTCTAGTTTATGCCAGAACTTGAAAGTCTGGCTGGCTGCATGGATTTCAGAATTTCAAAGCTTCAAAAATACCCATGTCTGAGAAACAAGAGAAACAAAGGAAAGAAAAAGAAACTCTTTCATATGCTAAAATCACCTGCTGATCTGTGCACAGTGGAGCCTCCCAGCAGCTCCTGGCAGTGCACTGGGCTAGCCAGTCAATGGCAAATTACCTCTTTCCAGCATAATAAATATATCACACACACCACAAAAGGGAAGAAAAGGTTTTCTTTTCCGTGTCAAAACTTATTAATCTAATTTTTATTTATATTGCTCTTTCAGCAAGCAGAGGCAAATACTAAAGACCTTGTGATATTTACGTCGGGAATTTTGTTAGAATTATAACTTCTTTCTGTAAGTCTTTTCAGGAAAAACGGTGCTGGCAGGTGACTGAAGCACTGGCTTGTAAGACAGAAAATAAACAGTAATAATGACATTTTTGTGTTTCAATCAGCCTATCTCCAAGTGCTGTAGAAAAGAACTCTGTGAGGTTACCACCAGTGAAAACTGGGGAAATCCGGACAGTGCAATAAGCTGATCGAGCTCACTCATCACACTGAGCAGCTCAAGATAGAAAAATTCCAGCAGCCCTAGTGTAGGACTCTGCTGTGTTCAATTGCTACTCCAGTCTGACATGTACCACAGGACACAGAACGTTCAGGGTTGGAAGGGACCTCTGGAGATCATGGAGTCCAACCCCCCTGCCAGAGCAGGGTCACCCAGGGCAGCCCACACAG
>WTSP01015383.1:33239-50645 GCA_025331215.1 Actenoides lindsayi | reverse complement strand
TGGGCAACCTCTTCCAGTGTCTCCCCACCCTCCTGGGGAAGAAATTCTTCCTACTGTCCAACCTGAATCCACCTCTCCCTAGTTTTAATCCATTCCCTCCAGTCCTATCAGTAGACAGTGGGCTGCCTCGATTGTAACACCTCCTCCTTCTCCTCCTCCCTTGGGGGACCTGCTAGAAAATCCTCCATGATTTGTTTCCAAATATATGTGAGGCAGCCACTGTTTCTCCTTAGCTTGTTCTTGTGTAGATGTGCTTGTTCACACTTGCATATGAACCAGAAAGAACAACTGGAGTCAAGTAGGTATCTGTGCACAGACACACCAAGTCAGTCCACTACACGTTTTCCAGGCCAGGGCCATCTCTTTGATCTCTGTACAGCTTCCACCACGGTGTGCTTATGATCAGATCTTCCCTTTGAGTGTCACCATAACAATAATAATAAGAACAACAATCCAGTGCCTTGCCAAACATCTGCTGGGAGCTGCCGTACAAAGCCAGTGGTTTTGATCAGAAACAGCCTATTTCTTCCATGTTTGCAATCTCCAGTGGACCTCTCTAATTTACTCATACAGCCCCCACTACCATGGTAACCGAATACATCACAGTCTTCCCTGTACTCATCCTCGCAACACAACAGCAAAATCTGGAAGCACAACCATTCTGTGGGTAGATTCTCAGCTTGCTGGTTTACACACCAGACCCTCTCGCTGCGCATCCACCACCACTGTCCTGGCTCAGGATTACAGCCAGCACATCCAGGGCTCCTCCAAAGCAGAGTCTTCCCATTTGCTCTGAAGGCAGTACCTGGGGTGAGCACCCAGCCACCCCAGGAAGCTCAGCTGATCTAGACCCAAGTCCAGCACGGGACAATCCTCTCTGAAAACTGCAAGCCCTGAGTACCTGGGTGGAAGATGAATGGATGCGTGACTACCTTCATTCCACCCTTACATTAATTTGCTGGGCAGAAACACCCCCAGCAATATGAAATGAGTTTTCCTTTCCTCTTCCCAGCCAATACACCCCTCTGCCCTGTGTCACAGCGTATCCCAAGGCGTTCTAACACCGGGGTACAACAGTGTGCATTTATGCCAAGCCAGCCATTCCAGCTTCGCTCTGAGCTGTGACAAGAATAGTAAATGACTAATAAGCCCTTCTCCAAAACACTGTCTCATTAAGAGTGTGTCCTCATTAAAAGGGGCAAATTTACCATAAACAATTGCATCCCTTATGCACAGACCTCGGCAGCGGCTGAGCATAGCATACAACATTTACCCCCTGCTACCCAGAAGACAGTAACACTGAACGCTCTGGAATTTTAACTAAACATACTATGTGGACAGCTCTCTGCCCAGTCCAGCCACAGCTTCAGGGAAAGAGATCCAAATACGACGAGCTCCATTTCTCCTTCATTTGGTGTACGCAGCGCTACCGTCCCTCCATCTGTGCTGACGCAGACGAGCCCCTCCCCATCGTACAGTTGGGATGCTCAGATAATTTTAGAAATTCCAACAGGCAACTGAATATTCGGTATGTTCGATACCATTGAGCAATCCTAGGCTTCCAAATCCATTTTTAAGGTAAGCCTCAGGCACTGAAGTCCCCTGCACTGACTCAAGAAAAACCCCTTTTCTCTTCCGTAGGAACCTACCGCGTGCTCTCCAAGCACATCTGACGTGCAAGTCAGTGCAACTCTGCTGAATCGAGAGTATCAGAACAGAATCATAGACTGGTGGGGTTGGAAGGGACCTCTGGAGAGCATCGAGACTAATGCTTCTTGGAGAGGCAGCTGCCTTTTGGGAGAGACTGATTTGTCCTTTATGAATATAACAATGGTGTCAATTATATTCAATCTTTAAAGAAGAGTTACTCAAGCTTACAAGGATTATTAAAAAATGGACAAGAATATAACCCCCCCTTAAATGGAGATGCATCTAAATTACTGCTCTATCTACATGATGGCCCTTTTACAAACCCCAATAATATAAAGGGGCTTTTTTATAAGCAAGAACTGGGTTCAAAGATTTTTCATCCCAGTTATACACATATTTGCAAATAACTCATTTGCTGGACAATGAGCTTATAACAAGACCGTTCCAAGCCAGATGATTGGAGAGAACCTTGATCTGCTGAAAAGCCACAGAAGTTTCAAAGGCTGATCTACAGCATAACATTTTAAATCAAACTAGGAAGAGTCAGCTCTGCACTGAAAACGTCCAGAGAACACAGTCTGATAATTACCAACTGTAGAATTAACGTGCGGCCGTAAGGCCTCGGACGGGGGAGTTTCCTCGAGCACTTAAGGGCCTTTGTTTGCAAGGTCCTTAAACACAGAATCCCCCTTTCCAGGAATGTTTACCCCTTTCCAAACCCCCTGGCACCTCGCCAGGGCCTGACACTACTGACACGCACGGGCTTCACTCCAAACATGTGATACCGGTAACGTCGACTTCTCTCCGAATGTCCCCCGGAGAAAGGCAAATAAATAATGAAAAGAAAAGCAATTCCTGCCTGGCTGCAATTCCACATCCTCGCAAACAGGGACTCCCTTCCTTGTTGTACAGGACAGACTGCCAGCAGTTCTCCTTTTCTGCATGGAGACTCGAAGTGTCCGACTAGTGACGGTGACAAGAGATGAATGGGAAAATGTCACTCTCAAAGCAGCATCTGTTCAGGTGAATTAGCACCGTTGTAACAACTGCCAATAGGTAAGTAAAACTAAGAGACGTGCTCACTATAATCCCAGTTTCCTTGCAATAATCTATCCAGGAGTGAAAAAAACACTTCAGTTAAAAAAACAAACCAAAACCAAACCAAACCAAAGGAAAAAACCCACAAAAACCCAACCAACCAAAAAAACCCAACAAACCAAAGCAACCAAACAAAAAAAACACAAAAAAACCAAAAAAAACCAAACAACCCCCAAACAAACAAACAAAAAAACCACCATGAGAAAAGCTTGCAGAAATCAGTTGTGTTGCTTGATGTGACATTAATTAGGAGACCCTTGGACAAGAAAGTTCTGTGGTCTTTTGATTTGTTCTCGGACATAATGTTATACAAAAATGACTCTATTTATTCTTTTTCTTCCACCTCCCCCCTTTTTTTTTTACTTTAAATGTACATCTTCAGATGTTCCAGCTCAACGCTGGTTCATTTCCAGCTTCCCCTTTACGTACATTATCTGGCTTCTTTTTTCTGCAGTTGCCATAAAAAAATATGTGACTCAGAAAAAATAAAAATGGATATATATTATATCACCCTCCAGTACAAAATAATTATAGCATTCCTTACTGAGTGATGGGCTCGGATAAAAACCTCCCAAGCCTGGGTATTTAATCGCACACATTTCTATCAGCTTTCCAACAAGAGGTGCCTCTGTGTCCAGTTCCCATGCTCCAGGTAACTCTGCACCCACGCTTGCCGTGCCTCCTCCTGCCCTGCAAGGATGCTGCTGGTTTGTGCCATCAGAGAGGGATAGAAGCATTAAAAGCTTAACGATGCAGCTCGTTTAACTACTGAAGTCAATGAGGCTACTCACATGAGGACACGCTCACCAGTACCAGTAAAACGCCTATAATTTGGTCCCTAAATAGTTATTGCTTTTGGGTTTCACCCACAAACAGAAAGAAACAGACGCGAGGCCAACAATTCATAAAGGGGCCTCCACTCTCCAGCTTTCATTATTTCATCGCCGAACACAACACGCTGGAAGCCAAGACCGAGAGGCCAGGGGCATCCCAAATTCCACTCAAAGCTGATGGGCTACAGCATCCTGGCAGATCCAGAAAGGACACAAACCACACGTTTCCTTCCTCTGAGTCACCCGTTGGGGCTGCTGGGCAGAACGAGCCCGCTGCCACGGGCCGAGCAGCCTTCAGGCACTCATCACAAGTCCCGCTGCACAGCACTGTTTCAGCAGGAGAGAGATTCCAAGACTTCCATCCTCTTTTGCTCCCTCATTTCAATCTTTATCCCTCAACCTAACAGCCTCGTGCTCCCCAGCAGGAGAGCAAACGAGCCTTGCGAGCTTGCAAGCGACCCAGGTATGAGACCCGGCGACCGTCAGCTCACGCGGAGGCTCTGGCACCAGGTACGCTTTGGTTTTAGGGACAGAAAGAGAAGAGCTGGAACTTTCACCTCTTTAAAGCAGTCCGGCTGTTTTGGACCTTCTCCCACTTGTCATAATCATGTTCATTCTGCATACGCCTGAGCGATGAATTTTCAGAGAGAGAGACGAATAAAACAGGGTTTTATGCAAGTTTTCTGCATATCTGAATTTTCTCCCCCCCCCCAAAGCTTTCATTCTTCTTCTCCTGAAAGCTCTGCCAAACTTAGGTGCTATTTCTGGTTGGCAATTAGCAAAAGAATCAGTCCCAAAAATACTGCCGTTACCAAGCAGCAGGGTTGGGGGGGGGGTGGTGGAAGGAGCACATGCTATAGCCCAGTGGCATATGATATTCTCTTAGAGTATGAGCAGGATTTCTCATCACATGCTGTGCTTTAATTTGAGAATCCACTTCTAATTGCGTGCTCTTTTTACTCTGCACCACAATTACATCTTACCCTGTCCTCAGATCTCTCCGATTCCCCCGTCCCTGGCACATCTCAGCTAATTGACCACCTGCCTCTGCCGTCATCTGACATGCGAGGAGACCGAAACCTCCCTTTTCTTAAAGTTCAGCCGCTGCTGTGCTTGGGCTCTTCCTGCCACCAAGTCACCCCCGCGCTGCCCTTGATGAGATGGGTGGGCATTTCTTTTCAGGCTCCGAGTCACAGGACAAGGCGTCGCTGTCAGCTGGAGGCTGCATTAGCAGTGGTGAAAATAATTACGATCATCCTCCCTTTACAAGCCGGGGAAACGGGTATCTGAAGAAACATCACGTTACTCGAGGTCAGTGGCAGAGGCACGACGTGAAACCTTGGGATTCTTGAATTCCAGCCATGCAGCCCCCAGGCCCTCCTGACGATGCACCATGGCAGGAGACAGCACGCAGCGCACATCCTCAAGGCGCTACTGATCGCATTTCCCACCGGTCCCAGGAAAACACTGCGTCTGTCACCGCTGCCAGTGAAGCCGTGCCCTGCTTCCTCGCAGAACCACCCTTTGCCTCTGGGAGTCAAGAGCGGCCAGGGGAGAAAAAGGTACCGTGTGCAGGATGCTTCACGTCAGAAACAACGGGGCGATTCAGAAGCACTTTCTCGCACCGACAACTCCGTGTAATAATTCTTCGTTAGCTTACACCAGAAGTAAATTGCTCTCCATTCTAATGCTGGCAAACAGGAGTGGAAATGGAGCCCAGGAACTGTCTAGTTCATGCCTCAGCTACGGCAGGGAAAGAGCCCAGATAGATGGCTCTGCCTACGTCTCCCCATTACTCACTAGCACAGAGGACAGGTATTCAGAGGTGCCCTTCTGCTATGCGTAGGGTTAACGGGGATTACAAGCTGGGCTTCATTGTCCCTTGAGTTCCTGAGCTGCACTCTGTGCTGGGTGCAGTTTGACTCTTTAGTCCGCGGATTTGTGAGGGGAAAAAACCCTCACTCCCTTTGTAAAGATTCCGCCCAACCCCGCTGCATCTAAAGCTGATTCAGACTTATTCACTGCAGTCACGAGCACGCAGGAAATGTTCAGGACCAGGGAGGAAAGAGAAGTCCACCCAGGAACGAACTGGAGTGAGAGCACGGTCTGAGAAGCTGTTAATGAGGTCTCGGGAGGCTGCCCGTCCCCAGGGACCCGCAGACAGAGTCCCCATTCGGGACGCGCTGCCTCTGTCGACAAGCGAAGCGCGTGGCGGAGCAGAGGCTCCCGCCTCTCTCCAGCAGCGGCTACAGACAGGCTGCTGGAGCACGCTGTGATTAATGGGTCCTTCCCAGGCACCTCTGACAGCGGGCAGGAGGACGTGTCGCTGGCGACGGGGTCCGCGCGCGAAGGCCGCTCGCGCTCCGCTCGCTAGCGGCCGCGTAGTTCGCCCGGCGCGCTCTCGGTGAGACTCGGCCGTCAGCTGCCGCGAGTCGGGCCTGACTTCTTCTCATCCTGAACGTCAGCAAACTGGGTGTACTCGAGGACAGGGGGGGGTTTTATCACTTGGCCCCGTTTTGCTGCAGATATCGCTCTCGGAGCCCTCGGCCAGCACAGGGAGATCGCAGTGGCACTCAAGCGAATACTCCAGCACTTCTCTAAGTCCCGTGGTGAGCTTGCTGGCTTCTGTCAAAACTCCTCCAAATGCTCCTTGGCCTCTGTGACGTTGACCTGCTTTGAATACGACAAACTGGGGCCAAAGTCTTGCACAGCACCCCACGTTTACAGCGAATCTTACGCCACCGAGACGCCCCAGCAGGCAATTTAAATTAAAGCATCCACTACCGGCCCCTCCAGAGCATCTCCCCACTTGGCCATCTCCTGTTCTCACAGCCGTTAATCGACTGCACTTTGTGGTACCTGTTTCAATTGCTACCTATTTGAAAACGGAAGAGAAATAAATAAACAAAGGCAAGAAATCCACTTCTCTTGAGTAAACACAGCCACGGACACCTCATAATACTACAGCAGCTCCGTAAGAAAACCACCCCAGGCATCTGAATATATGAAGACCCGCAGAATCCACTCGTCGCAGCGTAAGGGGAGAAACAAACACCCTCCTGCCGACGGGAAGTGCTGAATGAATTCCTTGTTTTACTTTGCTTGTGTGTGTGGCTTTTGACTACCTGTGAAACTGTCTTTATCTCAACCCACCAGTTTTCTCACTGTTACTCTTCCAGTTCTCTCCCCATCCCACCAGGGGGGAGGGAGTGAGCGGCTGGGCGAGGCTCAGTTGCCAGCTGGGGTTAAACCACGACTGGCATCTAAGAAAAATACTCCCAGGACAAACAGTGGCTCTTCTAAAGATATTCTTGCAGAAATCTTTGTGGTTAAAATACTTTGTTTTGCTCTTACCTGATTTGGAGCATAAAATGTTTTCGGCATACAAATTAACTTCAGAAAAAAGTAAGGCTGTCCTCTCCTCACAGAGCTCAGGAGACAGAAGCCGTATCAGTTGGAAACTCAATGCTACTGTAATCTAAATTAAGAGCTATCAATTAATATTTGGGCTGCTGAAAACCATATGCTGCTGATCTCGTCCTCTTGCTTCTGTCCTTTCAGTTTCATAGGCTGGAACTTAACCATCATTTGCACGACTGAACTGATTTAGCATCACATCCAACAGCGCACTGCAACCCGAAGGAACTCGAGGTAGTTTTCAAAGACCTGCCCAAGCAAAGACTGCTCAGAGGTCTCCAAACCCCTCGGATACCGGTACGTCGAGATCTGCCCAGAGTTCCCTGCAGATCTCACCTGCCCGGAGAGACCCCTGCCAGTCTGAGACTCCAGGTTCTTGTCAGAGAACTAAATCACTTCAGATCCTCCTCACGTCTTCAGCAGTTCATCCAGAGGAATTATTTCTCAAACTTGAAAGTGCTCTATAAATGAGAGCAACAAAGTATTTTTCAACACCATTAACTAGAATTAGCCCAGTCAAGCTACTGCACATTGACTGCATATATTTTTCATACATAAAAAGCAGAGGGTGGGTAGAAGCAGTGCTTGGGAGATGCCATGCAGTATAATTTTAGTTGTTTTGATGTAGAAGGGAAAAAAAAAAATAGAGTTAATTCAAAGGATGATATTTTGGGCCGTGTTGCTGTGCATGGATCCGAGTGCAGCAAGTTCCTCTAAAAATAAGTCTATGCAGAAGAAATTAAAAGAACAAAAAAGAAAGGTTGGAGGTGTGATGAAATGACTAATGGCTCTGTGAGAAGTGAGCAGTTCACCGCTCAGCTTCATCGTACGCTCGGCTGTTATTTTTGTTAGTGGGTTTTATGCAACCAGCATCGCAGTTGACAAGCCAACGCTGATTATTCGACTGCGTCTCAGCACCTTTGTTTTGGCTTAGGTATTTTAATTACTACCTTTTTATGACCAGATTTATGATGACTGCGCATTATCATGATAGCAACTCATTTCCCCGGAGGAATTAACGTACAGCACGGTGGAACTGGCCCTCAGAACACGTTTGCCTTCGTACTAATGAACTTTACGCAGACACACTTTTAGAGACGAGGAAAGAGTCCTCGGTGCTTTGCAAAGATCAGCTCTTCATAGCCAATTAGTCTCAGTGTAGATTAATAAGAACATACTGCACGGCGCGAGGCATTGTGTGACACAGTTCTGGCAGCCCTTAGGAGTCACTGGAATTGTAATTCCAGTATTTTCACTGGTTCGCAGCGGAGCTTAACAATAAAAGAAAATAATAAAACAAAATAAATCTGCTGCAAGTTTTCCACGCACCACTTACCCTGCAGGACTCGATCACAGCCCCAGCTGACACAGCTCTTCCTGAAGAGCTGCACGTTGCACGGAGCAACCCAGATCAGACTGCAGCTCTTTCTCCAGAGGGGAGCAATGTGAAATGAAGAACGGAAGGAAGCCGAGGGGACGCTGGTGTGGTGTGGGGCTGTGCTGCAGGACAAGCAGACACCATGGGAAAGGGCTGGCTCTGGAAGCGAAGAGTCATTCCTCCGCAGGTCACCACTTGTGAATCGGGAAGAGATTGAACAGAATGGAAAACTTTTGCCTTCCAAGCGTCTGAATTGAAGTCAGCTCGGGCAGGCAATGGGAGAAGGATTGGTAGTGACTGGCACTCTCAAGGAGGTGGCTGACAGCAGGTAAAAGCTCTGCTCTCCAGGCTGGAAGCTGCCTGGTCTGAAGGGCAGGCCTGGCTCCTATTCCCAGGACTGTCAGTCAAGCCCCCCCTGCCAAGAGCTGAAAGCATGGGAACAGTACCATGGCCGAGACACCCAAACACCACAAAATAAGCCGGTGCTTAGGCGTTTATCTTGGCTGTTAATTTTCTGTCACTCTGGGTCTCCTGCCTGCTCGTATTAAATAAAAGGTGAATGCCAAAGCCCGGTTCAGATGCTGGCCTCTGTTCAAAACACCCTGCTCTGTCTTGAGCGGCCATTCAAATTCCAACCCTGCGATTTTCTCCGAGATATATTTTGATTAGAATTTTACTGAGAACCCTCCCGTTACGTTTGCAAAACAGCACTAAGCCAGGAACCAGGAACAGCAGGATCTGTAAGCCCATCCTGTGCGGTACCTGCGTTCTGGCTGCATCCGAGCTGGTTCGGTGGAGGAAGCACAGACAGATTTCAGTGAAGAGCAGCCAGACTAGCTCCTCGTTATTTCCACCATTCATCAGCTTCCATCTGAGGCTTTTTGCCCGGTTTCACAGCGTACAGGATACCAGTAGGCAGCGAGCAGAGCCGCAGCGGCACAGCCACCTGAAATGTTTGACACATTATCTGTCTGCCAGCAAGCATGAAACACCTATTAACGAGTGCCAGTGCCTTGAAGGGCAGAGATAGTTCTACTCTTATTTTCAACTCCCTCGTTCTTTTAAGGCAAGCCTTTTAGATGGAGAAAGCATTACACAGACGGGATTAGTTTGCAAGGGGCTCGGTTACAAATCAAGCCTGGAAAGCCAGGAGGCTAGAGGTTAAAACCCAAACTGCACGTGTGTCCAAATCACAGCGGGTGTGCAGTACAGAGTCCGTGTGACTACAAAAACCAGGACTCCCGGGTTCTTCAGATATCACTTGGAAACTGGGTCTGATTTAATGGCACAGAGAAGAACCGGGGTCACCACACCTTCCCCGCCAGCCTAAGAAGGAAAAAGGTTTTGTGCACCCACCAAACAAATGTGAACGACTGCGGGCAAGGCTGGAGCTTCGTGGGTTCATCACTGGGACAAGGGACACAACACCCAACTACTTCTCAGGCCAAACTCGTTGGCTGAATGAAGCACCACTTAGTGCTCAGAACACAACCCTTGGAGACAGGATTCTCCAGACTACTCCTGGTTTCAAGGCGGACTAATCTAACACTAAAGCAGACTGACCAGACAGCAGAATTTCTGGGGGAAGCAAATTATTTCAGTTGTCATACTTTGTGGAATACTTTACTCAGCTGAATTCCTTGTTGGACTGTGATGGAAACTAGAATTTCCAGCAAAGGGGGTCTTTCAGGACATATGTTGACACTGGTAGCAGGTTCTGTTGGTACTTTGTTCCAAAGGAGACCCTGTGCTTGAGGGTAGGAAGATCAATCAGCATGACTCTCTTCATTTCTGTTCCTCACTCCCTAACCTATAAAATGGGCATAATAACGGACTTCCCTTTCTTGTACCTGTTGGTTTTAAGGTCTATGGAAGGGGATCCACCTTCTACTCCCTGAATCCTGTTCACACAGTCTCAGATTCTATTAGAATACAAGTTAAAGTCACGTTGCTACTGAGCCTTGTTCTACAAGCCAAAATAAAGACAACGAGTTCATTTCTAGCATTTTTTCTCTACTGTGGTATCCAAATTAAGCTTTTTCTTTACAACAGCATTGTCATAAACAACCAAAACTGCAAAAAATGTACTTATTTTTTTCCACTCACAATACTGCACAATTATTGTCAAAAGCTCTTTGACTTACTGGCAGAGAAGAGGAAGATTGTGCTCGGTCCCAGCCAAATGCTTTTCTTTTTAGTATCTGGCTTGCCCACCTACCCTTTGGCACAATTTGTTCTAGAAAGTTTAACGCTACTGTGGCTTCAAAGGGGATGGGAAACATTTCAGGCTTTTCTCTTTCAGGAGCAAAGTCAGCATCGTGCAAAGATCGAGAGAAGATTGATTCCCTTTGGCTCGCAGTGACCGGATCACGAGAAAGAAGCCACCAGATTTTATGGGGAGGACGAGAACTAAGCAGGACCTGCCTCCTGGTTCAGATGATTGCTGGAACGGCTCATTCGGGTGACTTTGTTGTTCAGAGCTCATGCATTTCCATCAGCGTTCTTTTACACTTTTTGTCTTCATCTGGGAGCAGTTGAGAATTAAATTTACAGTCATTGCACCGCGGCGCTTACTTCTGTTTATACTGGGGAAAAAAACCCCAACCAACTACTTGCCCAGCTCACAGAGGAGCAGGGAGCTGAAGAGTTAAATCCAGCAAAGCAATTTCTACCTGCTCCAAACATTCTCCAGAGAAACTCTGCTCTGAGAGGCTGCTGCAAGGTCAGGAAGAAGTGCAGCCCTGGCAGGGAGAATTCAGGCAGATCTTCTGCCTCGCTCGGAAAGGAGCGACGGGGCCAGCTCCGAATCACAGCTACTGTGAAAAGTGAGAGGAGGAAAAACTGGGTCGTGGGACACAACACTTTTGAGAGCTCCTCCTCGGACACTCTGTCCTAGGTCACGTAAAGTAGTTAATTTTTTTTATACTATTTTTAAAACTTATAACTTCTCCTGTTTTGAAATCCTTAGATCCAAGGTGTCAGGCCAGTGGTGATGTTAAAATATCTCCCAAGAGACAGCTGACAAGAGTGATCACAGAATCATAGACTGGTTTGGGTTGGGAGGGACCTTAAAGGTCATCTAGTCCTACCCCTCTGCAAAGGATTGGGTTCCTCCAGCCCCACCTCTGAGGGGGCAGAGCCCCATGGCTGGGAGGACACGTCATCCTGGTGTTCCCTTGGGACTCCAGGGCCACATAAACCCCACCAATCACACTACCCGGGCACGTCACCAAGAACCCACAGATGCCACCTGCAGCTTGGTGAGAAGGGGCTGGGGTGAAGAAAGCCGTGTCTCCCCTGCTGCCATCCCACCTGGGGTACAGTTACTGTGGTTATTTTAGCAGGTCTTTGCCGTGCCATACGTGTCAGGTGAGTTTGTCCATCCAAAGACAAACGGAAGGCTACCTGAAGCCGAAGCCAAGGTGGTTGTTCTCCAAACCACGGCTGACAAACTGGATCTGGGGCAGAACACGCGTGGCCCGTCACGGAGTGGGCTGCTAGGGGGTAAAATTCACTGGCTGTTGTTCTTTTCTCATACCTCGTGACCTTCCAGACTTCTGCCCTTGCTATTTAGTTCACGTCCTTGAACGTTAAACTTTGCATCCCTACCAAAGAATCCTAACTTCTTTGAATAATAATTTCAATCCTGAATATCCTCATTAATCACACACGTCTTTTGAAAATACATTATTTTTACACCTTGTTGCTCTCATGATTTCAAAGCTATCTCACACAGTCATGAGTTCCAAAGAATGACTTTATGTTACATAACATGAAAAGAATACACTGGAAAGCTTTTGTTTTAAATGCTTCTTGTCAGCTTATCAAAAGGTTCCATTATTCTTTGGGCTTTTAAGTGAAATTCAAGATCTACACAACGCTTTAACTGCCCTCCTTGATGAGCAGAGACTTGTCCTTAATTCTGAGCGTCACAAATTACATGTCAGATCAAGAGCTGATGTACATTTTTGATGTCAGATCTAGCATGTTATAATTTTTCAAGCAAATTAGATGGTGCAAAACCTTTACAGAGCCTATCTGGATTTTATACCCCTTCTGGAGTATTTGATAAATGATTTATCATAACTAACATATGGTGTTTGTTAAATATTAGACAGGCTAAAAGCGGGATCTTTCCATGTGCAGTAAGCCTAAGTGACAGATGAAGGTACAGCAAAACCTCATATTTTATTTATTGTTGAACAGGAATGAATTTGTGTGCTGAACTGTAAACGATCAAATTAGGTAATTTCAAATACACCTCTGAACCCCAGTCACACCGAATAGCTTCCATTTTTTTTCAGAAGCAATGGCTGATCTTTACCTACAGACATTTTCTATTCCTCGCCTTCTGATTTCTGTGTACAATATCCAGCCCAGCAGTTCCACGCAGATGATAACGGATCATTTACAGCCTTCCCTGAAGTGACTAATGGATTCAACCCATTCAGCACAGAGAGAACTGAAAATAAACAGGATCAATGGAGTAGAAAGAATGGAGTTCTATAATCAGATTATTTGACCCCCCGGCACAAGGGAGACTCTACCTCTTTTAAACCTGCCCAACCTTTGGTCACAACACATCCAAGAAGTGAAATGAGCAAAAAGATACAGATGGTGGATTAATTAATGGGAAGAAACCCCACTCTGATGAAGGATTTCTACGAAGTCAAAAATATTTATGCCCTGATTCTACCACCATTCACAGGGAATTACATCCTCCATGTCTTTAGCTGCCTCTGAACACTTAGCACTGTTGCATCAACTCCTCGAAGGCTCAGACTTTCACTGGGCCACACCAAAAGCAGGAGAATGACCTCTGGATTTCCAGTTCTAGTTCTATAGAGCTCACTTAACCACCCATTGAAGGCAAGGAATCCTGTCCTAGGTGCAAGTCCAGGCACGTGTAGTCTAACAACTTCTACTTCTCCCAGCAGAAAGGGGTGTTCTTTGTGTAACTTAGGTACCTGTGCACCTCAAAAACCACCTCACGTAATGATGCTGCTACTGCAACTCTGCAGGGAACTGCTAATTGCAAGTTGGTCCAGGGCATCCTGTCCTGCAAAGGTTTTTTTTGCCCAAGAAAGGCCTCTGGATACCACTGTCTGTGAACTCTGTAACAAAGGTTCCATCACAAGAAATACCCTCAGTCTCCTTTCACTTTAAGAGGCAAACTTAAAAATGAACTCAGTTTTGTTTCCCTCTCCCTCCCTTCCAACTCGGAAATGTTTATGTGGGGTTTCTTTAAAACCCGCTTGTTTGCCAAAGGCTGCAGCACTCCAGCTGGAATTTGAAGCTAAAAGGGTGAAAACATCAAACGAAAGGCTCTGAAGATATTTCTGTTGGTGGTCAAGAGCAGAAATCCTACAAGAAATCTCACTCTAAGGTTTTTTCAGCCTGGCGTGGTGGACTCCAACTGCTGCTAAGTGCCAAACCTTTGAGGTTTACCTCTCATCCTCCTCCTCCCTGACTTGCTGGACACTGGTCCCACCTCTGTGGAGCCCCTCTCACGGTGCTGGCACAGATGCTTCTGCAGCTGCACGGTGAACTGGAGCAGGGAACTGGTCCAATTCGACAATTTTTCTCCTTATTTTTCAGAACTAATACCACTGGGAATAAATGGGAAATCACGGGCTCATCGGGGACATCTGGGAACAGATTAAACCTCATTTCCACAAAGAAATTTTCCTTGCAAACAAACACAGTTCATTTATTCTTAAGACCCCCCTGTAATAGATGAAAACCTGAAAAAAGCCTGAAAACCTGAAAACCACTGACCCAGAGACAGCCTGCGAAACAATCAGTTTTGCTGTATCATTTGATAGCCTTTTGATAGTATCATTTGGTGTCCTTGGATTATCCCAGATTCAGGGAAGGGCCAAACAGTAACATTCCAGTTTGGACAAGAACGTCTTGCTGTCGTTCCATCAATGCAAATCAGACAACACCCACCTCAAAGCACTTTAAAATGTGTCTCTCTATAAACTGCATTTTCATACATGGATTGCATTGCATTTCAACCAGGAAGGGAGACCCCAGATTCTTCTTCATTTTCCCTCTGAAAAGTCCCAGAAAGGACTTCACTCCAGTTCAATCTGCAGAGTTTTGCTGTAATTTTTTGCTGTACTTTTGGGGCTTTTGTGCTTTTTTTTTGCCCACTGCCAGTGTTCACCCTGCTCTGATACCGGCCACGTAGACAACTTCTGGAATTTATTAATCTGAAATTTATTAATCTGATCCAATTCACCAGTAAAGGCAATGAATAAATAAATATAATACAATAAATATAAGACCAAAAAAAAAATATAGTAAAAACTGTTCAGTTTGCCTGCTGGAGCCTAGAGATGAGACCTCAGTGCAGCGTATGATCTGCTGGGGATCCATTTCACTTCTGGAAGTGGCCTGGCACTATTTAAGCTGTGCTGTTCAACTGACATCGAGCCTGCCTTGGATTTCGATTCTCTTTTACCACACAGAAAGTAAATCGTATCAATTTGCTTTTAATTTGAGGCTGATAAATCTAAGCTTTCAACTCTAACACCTGTGGAACCAGAGCGGTTACACTGAAATTCATGATGAGAACAATATAAATCACGTTTACACCTCCTGTCTACTGAAACTCATCTCCATTCTGCTCACCCAGTTTAACTTCAAAGTCGTGGTGGCCACAACGCTTCCAAAGAAAACTGGAGGTTGGGGTATTTGGTTTTGTTTTGTTCAGCCTGGAATCCGCACGTTCAAACCATGCACTGAACTTAGGGTGAAGCTGTGCCCACGTTCCATCTCCTCTTTACAAGCGAAGCCTGCACAGAAGACAACGCTGCTTCAAATAAAGCATCTCATAACACACCCTACTCTGGGTCTAACTTCTCCAAAGATGAGGAAAATTCAGAGAGTATGAAGGGACAGTCCCCCAAATGATCCCAACGTGAAAACAAACGGTGCCAACTTCAGATTCAGGACCCCATGCCTCTGAGCTCTGTCGATCTAAACTACCTGGGATTTTATGGCACGCATCTAAACGCACGAGCTCTGCATTTTGGGATTAATCACCCTCATTTGCAGCCTTCCCCACGAGTGACAGGGCCTGGGCGTGCTGTGCTGCTGCCCACAGCTCACGCTGCAGTTCCACAACCCAAGGCTGCAGATCAGAGACATTTCCAGGTCTGCTCCTGCATCTCCCAATCATTCCATTTAACAGCGTTGTAACCTAAAACATTCATCTGGAACACGGTGTTCTGGGGAGATTACAGCAGTGTTTGTAAAAGATGCAAGTCAAAAATACTCCCTGTAGTAAATTAATGGAGAATGTATGTAACAGTTAAGTACTGTGCTTTTATTAAGCAACATCTCTAATCCGGAATGAAAGTGCTGACTGAAACACACTTGTTGACAAGGTCTGGTGAGGTTCCCTAGAAGACGGTGCTCTCTGAGATCCAAGGGTTGTTGTTACCAGGAAAAAGATAATTAATTGCTAGATTGGCACAGCAAATAAACAAACTTTGAAAAAGGAACGTGACGTAGACAAATTACTTTTACTTTCTGTAAAAAAAAATAAATATGGAAGTATTCCTGTGGCTTAGGAACTCCCACTGATATTTAGTGGAAAAAAACTGGGCTTTTTAAATGTGTAATCCAAAATATTTCCTGGAGACACAACCTAAACGTGTTTTAGCTGAGCCCAGTGCCATTAGTTTCAGCTACGCTCCACTCAGAACACATTCTAGCCATGATATTCAGATGTGGCTGGCAGAGTTCTAACTCATTATCAGCTGAGAAGCTCTGTAAATGCACGAGGTACGTCCCCACATTGCATCCGAGTCCTCCTTTCCTAAAGCTGGCTTTGTCGGGGCAGAGCTAGAACTGCTGGGGCTGAGAGGGATGGGAAGAGCTGCCCCATCCCGCTCGGATGCTTCTGCATCACCCCAGTGGGACTCTGCCCTGGAAAGAACCTGGGACGACCTGAGATCGTCTGGAGTAAAATCTCCCCGAGTAAAAAATGCAGTACACAATGGGGATTTTTTTATTTTTTTTTCACCAGAAAGACTCTTTTCAGCCATGATTAATTTGTAAAACTGCTGCGTTCTGCCCGTGCATTGTATCTGACCTAATTATGGTAATGTGCATGGAATAGATTTGATTCAAGCGTCACAAAGCATGGCACTGTTAATCATGTACAGTAGTGTGAATAAACAGCTGAACATGTTCTGGCTCCGGGCCACCTGGTAGCAAGGAGATATCTGTGCTCTAACCACACATCACCACTCGCTCACGGGTCCTTAACCAAAACATCTGACCCCACCTCAAACAGAGGCTCATGAACGTGCGCAGGAGGGAAGCAGAGACAACACTTCTGGATGGGAGAGACTGGCTGAAAACGCAGCACTGGAAGCAGAGAGCATCAAAACCGTCTCTTGTTTTGTCTGTTTTCCAAAGGAAAAAAAACCAACGGCATTACAGAGTCGCATCAATAAACTGCCTGGGATCTTTCCTTTCACCTCAGAGCCCTGAGCCTTTCAGCCTGTGAGATTCCACAGCTCCAGACTGCAGCTTTCCGATACAAAGCACACAGCACCAGCCAGGCCTTCAACTTTCTGAGCCACACTCACCAGCACCTCCAGCCACGCTCCCTGCCATGTGCCAAGACTCTTTGGTGCCAGTGATCAGTTAACCAGATCAGTGCACAGATCCAGATGAAAAAGTGCCTCTTTCATTATAAAAAAAAGCCCTGCCCTGCTGCTGATGGGTGATACTGATGTGTGGGGCGGCTGAGACGCTGGAGGGAAGGGATCCAGCCAGAGGGACCTGGGCAGGCTGGAGAGGTGGGCCCATGCCAAACTTATGGAGCTCAACAAGGCCAAATGCAAGGTCCTCCATCTGGGTCGGAGCAATCCCAAGCACCAATAGAGGCTGGGCAGGGACTGCTTGGAGAGCAGCCCTGAAGAGAAGGACCTGGGGGTGCTGGTGGATGAGAAGCTCCCCATGAGCCATCAGTTGCTCTCGCAGCCCAGAAAGCCAAGCGTGTCCTGG
>WTSP01015382.1:0-79558 GCA_025331215.1 Actenoides lindsayi | reverse complement strand
CCACGCTTATCCAGAACACGCAATTCACTCGGCTCAGAAAATCGGATTTAAAACACATTATTGAAACATTTCACTCCGCAAACCCACACGGTGCTTAAATGAAGGAGTGGAGAAGGGCTGTAAGGTGAGATCAAGCAGCTATCCAGGTTGGATCTGGATGTGGTCTGAATGCAAATTAAATCATGTGCTAGGTATTGTGAACAAAGATTTGACGAGCACACATCTTTAGCTCACCTGAACCTAGCTGAGACTGTCTCCGAAACAGCACAGGGAGCAGTCTGATTTCTCCCAGCACCTCAAGGAGATCGGCAGATGCTGGTTCCTGTGGGATGATGGTTCAAGAAAGGCTGTGCACGTGTATGGGGCCCCAAGGCAGAGACGGCTCTGGGACAACAGGCAAAAGAGCAACTGCAGCTGAGAGTCAAGGAGAAAACAGGCACAGGCCAAGGTGTAACTTTAAATGTGTCAGCTGCGGAGTGACTCAGTTCCATGCAGGGCCAGGAAAGGGCAAATGGCAGCACAGCATAATGGAGAACACTGCCGTGAGCAAGATAAGAAATGGTGGCACTCCAGAGAGAAGCAGGCAAGGAACCAGCCTTCAAGGAGGGAGCCCACAGGAACACAAGCACAGGCAATGAGGAGAGGGAAGGGAAGTGGTCACCCCGAGGAGACAACCAGAAGAACTCACAAAAGGAAGATCCCATAGGATGCAGAGACAGCCCGCAAGCTGAGTATTACCGTAAACGTTAAAAAAGTGTCCTAGACGTGTGTTGGATTTTTGGCTGACTTTGGCTTGGTTGGTTGGTGTGGTTTATTGATGCAGATCGAACAATGTCATTCAAATCTGCTTAGACTGCTCTTGGAGTCCAGTAAATCACCTGCAATCAGTTTTGCTCAGAGAAAATGAACACAGGTGTATATATTTATATTTCTGTAGACTGGGGTCATAAAGGGAATTTATTCTACTTCTGTCTTTCCACATTTTCTAATGAATAATTAGTAGATGTAGATTTCTAAAATGACCATTTTATATAAATTATATCAAATCTCATTTATTTTAAGAGATATCATTAAGTACAAAGTCCGCATGAGTGAACTGAGTTCACTGTAGAGGAAATGACTGGGAATTATGTTCAAAAATCTATTCAGATGTTTAATGTAACAGATTCCCTGGAGAAGAGAAAAGCAATGGGCTTCTTCAGCCTTTTCTTATGTCCTCCTCAGCAAGGCTAACAGTAATTGAGTAGCAACATAAGGAGGAGCCAAAAAGTCTTTCACCGTTATGCTGAGAAAGATTTTCAAGGAAGCCTAAAGAAGAGATGGATCCACATGTCAAAAAAACGGTGCCTTCAAGAGGAAGCTCACCCCTACCGTTACAGGTGCCGCCAGAAACAAAACCCACCTGGATTAAAGACCTTGGCTCTTCCACCAAGTTCATGCACATCCTTAGGCAAATTGGCAAAGCCACTGTCAGAGTCATTTTCATCCAAAATAACCCAGGCTGTTAAGGGGGAAGGTGTTGAATTCTCCCTGAAACCCTGACCTCTTGTGCCCCTCACGTTGACACAAAGCTTGTGCAGCTCCATAAGGCACCAGATCTGGGAGCCGTGCAGACTAAAAATTAATGTTTTTAATTGTCAGCAATGTCTGCTTCCCAAGACAACACAAACCTTGTACCAGCAATAACCAGCATACCAGCCTGGAACAGGCTGCCCAAAGAGAGTCTGGAGCCTCCATCTCTAGAGGTTCAAGACCCTCCTGGCTGTGTTCCTGTGTGGCCTGCCACAGGTGATCCTGCTCTGGCAGAGGGGTTGGATTCAATCTCTAGAGGTCCCTTCCAACCCCTACCATTCTATGATTCTATAAGGTAGGAGGTGGAAGGAAGGAATACCTCCTTCCAGTAACAGTCAAAACTGAAGCCAAATTAGAGTGACGAATTCTTCATTCCATGATGATAAGAATAATACATCCTTGTGTCAGAAAGGAGTTGCTGGTGTAAATGTTTAAAGATCACAAAGCACTCAAATGCCCCAGAAAGTATTTAACATGAACAGACCAAGTGCCTTGAAAACCTCAAATCAATTTTTTCATTAGTTAAGACACTGAAAACTCTTCACAATAAGCAAGAACTTTGAAGAACACTGCCTATATCTAATACACATTATTTAACTTAAATGTCTATTGAATATATTTTCAACAATTTTGAATTGAATATGAAATCATGGAATCTATTTTTTAAATTCACCTTACTATTAAAAACACCTATTGAAATTACTGAAATGAAACAGCATTCAAAAGGTACAAACTTGTTACCAAAGCTTTGAAGAAAGTCAGAAGCTGCTTAGACCTCTGGTGGAGGTCGTCTGATGTGCAAACCCAGCTTGGAGAGCAACAGCCTCTCCAGCAGGTGCAGGGAAAATATTTCCCTTATTCAATTTATTTGACCGGTTCAGTCCAATAACGAGTTTGTTCAGAACAGAGAAACTATTTGGCAGATGATCGCTAGCTCGCTTCTTGCCAGCCCACAGCAAAGAAAGGCGTGAGACCTGTAAGGAGAATGCAGACACCCGCTTGAGGTTGTCCAAGGGAGGCCACGTACCTTGGTGGATCCATCCTGCTCACAGGGGACTGCCGTGCTGCGTGGGCTGCTGGCCAGCACGGAGGACACCGCGCAGCCCTCCCTTGAGTCGGCGCTCGAGGCAAGCTGAGCCTTGAGCTCCCAGCCCCAGAGGCCATGCGGAGATGCTCCAGCGAGCACTCCCAAAGCCAGCCAGCTGAAGAGGACCAACCCATGCTGGCGCGGTTCCCTAAAGCCAGCCGGCACCGGGGGGTGGAGGCTGCTTTCTGGCTTCCCCAAGCCTGGAGCACAGTTAATAACATGCCAGCTGTATCTGCAGACAAGCCAAGTTTAATGAGGCTACAACAAAAGCATTCAAATATGCACTACAGAACTTCTGGGGGGATTTTTTCTAGAGCTTGTTTGAAAAAAAATGAAAGATAGGAATTCTTGACAATGTTTGTACACACGCTCCCTTTATTTTTAATTGATTATTTTAAAACCCCATTTGTATTCTACAAATTCAAAGACATCAACGTTAGAAAGACTTTTTTAATCCCACTATTTCCAACAGCAAAATTATGTTGTGTGATGAGTGCTTGAAATGCACTGCTGGTTGCTTTTGTCTTAATAAACATTGAAGTCTTAATTGTTTTTCCCTTACGTGGCCAGACACCATCTTTCTGTCTGGCAGGTCTTCACACTAGGACACGCACTATCCCTCACCTCCTCCTCGGGAGCCAGGGCAGACACGCAAACGTGACCACATCTCTAGCACTAGTGGTGAAGGAGACACCTTAGCCACTCGCTGTCCTATCAGCCGTGCTTTGCCACGCGCCTCAGTCTCTTGCTCTGGGTACAGCAGGCACCAGTAAGAGAACTGCAAAACACAGATATGGGGACAGTGGATGGGGCAGCAAAAGAAGTCTGCTCGGGCACAAGTGGGTGGAGGAGATGGAGAAGGGGCAATCACTCGCTGTCTCTTCCACCAGAAAAGCAGGTGACACAGATGAAGTGAACAAAGGGGGGTTATTTTCCCCAATGTGTAATTGAACTCTGGGTCCCTGCCACAGGAAATGCTAAATACATACTTTGCTTCAATAAGAAACTTCAAAGTGGAAATTCGTGGAAGATTACCTGTGGAATTGAAATAAAAAGCACTGAGAAATGCCCAGGTAAGTTTGCTGACAGCTAGGAGAATATTCTGGGGAAATGGCAGTATGGCACCATCAGGCTCACTCGGTACGGCCATCCTTGTACAGAGGCTACTTACCAAACGGCCTGCTAAGTGACAGGGGAAGGAAGCAGGAAAAAAGCAGACTTTCAATGCACCTCTCACTCACTGCTCGCATCTGCACTGTGGAAATTTGGATGGCTCCGAATCCACCAAGGCCGTTGATATGGCCAATGCAGTTTTGTCCCTCAACAACACGCAGGAAGGCAACGTGCACCCTTCAGCAGCACCCCAGACACAAACAATCTATGCTCTTGTCAGTCTGAGACAGGACAAGCCCAGCACATCCTCCACCGAGCTCTCTAAGGCATTATTAAGGCCACTTTATAACAAGCACACATCTGTTGTAGTCTCCGGGCTATCCTTTCTGCGTTTCTGAATCAAGTTTCACATATTGGGTTTTGTCTACAACGCCCTGAATGCTGGGACCAGCTTCGGGCAGCCCCGACCCTCCTTCCCGTGGGTACAGCTGCCCTTGCAGCACTTGGTGGGCTCCAGCCCTGGAAGGAGCCTCTCCACTGCAACCCCTCCCTCCTCTTCTATAAAAAAACACATATTATTTACTTAGATTTCAATAATGCCAAGAAACTGTGGGTCTGCCCTATGCAGACCCACACAATACTCCCTTCGCTGTAAGACGGCGATGGATTATCCTTTGCAAACAGAAATCCAAAGCCGGGGGAGAAGGGGAGGCAAAGCTTGTGCACCCTCGGTGCCCCAGAAGGGCCTGGGGGGGTGCAGGGGGATGAGCTCTCGCGGCCGGCACCCTCCTGCTTCACAGCATTTGAGGTGCTTTGGTCTTTGTTGATCTCCCCGTTTCCGACGCAGCAAGGTACCGGGAGGCAGGAGTGGCTTTTCCGACAGCCAAGCGCCAAACCGTTCAAGACTTCAAAAGGACACGTGCTTTAAGAGGCCTCATTTCAAACATGGACCCACTTTCTCTTCCATCCATTTTCATGTATACCTGTGCTTACTTTGCAGACTACTTTTTGAACTAGATAAAAGTAGATAAAGAACTCAATTAAAGTAGCAAGAATGAAATAGTCCCATGCCAATACAAGCACGCTAACTGTCATCCTCAGCCCCTCACCAGGCCATGTGTTTAAAAAATGACAGGGAAAATGTCCTTCCTGTGTGAAAAAACATATGCTGCTTGAGGAAAGGCATCACCATTGCTAAGAAATATTTGAGAAGCCTCAGAGCGCGTGGCTGGGCCATCCGCGATGGCTGCTGGCAACGTGGATGCTGAGGAAGGGGCAGAGATAGCTCATTGCCTCCCCTTCTACCAGGGGTTTCGGTCATATGCAACCAAAGCGCCCGCAGCCGTGCTGGCAGCGCTCCTATCTGCACACGCAGTGCCTGGTGCCGCCTCCCTTGCCACCGTCCCCAGAGGGCCCCGGCACAAAGGCGGCGGTGGCGATTTGCAGGGGGCGGTGCCCGGCGCGCTGGCACGCGCTTATCGCCCAGAGCACCGCCCGGCTCCCCACGCCTGGCCCCCCGCGCCCGGCCGGGCCTCTGCCCATGGCTCCCCGCCGAGCGCCCCCGAGGGACACCCTCTGCTAGGCCGCGACGCAAAGCCCGCCTTGGTGTCTGTGGAGAGCAAGCCTTGTTGTAAATTCACGTGTGTGTCGTGTCCCCCCCGGCTCCGTAGATCCTTACGGGCATCGGCACGCCTGCAAAATCCAAGAGACAGCCCAAGAAACAATCGCTGAGGCCCAGCCCGCGCGAAGGGCCGAGCACGGGGCCGCGCTTCCCAGCCGGCGCAGAGCGGCCCGGGGGTCTCACCTACCTTCGCCTGCCGGATGACCCGCCGACCTGCCGGATGAGCAACGCTGTTAGGGAGCATAACACTTGGCACATCTTTCACACAGGTATGCAATACAGGGGGCGCCAGGCTAACGGCACCATTGCGGGCAGCCCCAGCTCGTGCCAAGCACCCCGCGCGGGGCAGAACCAGCGCCTCAGGAAACGCGCCGCGCAAGCGGCGTACCAGCAAGGCCGCCCTGCGCCCTCTTTGTCATCACGTTTGCAACTGCGCTTCCGTCTGACTTCAGATTCCGCTTCGGATATGGGAATATGCTTTATGTTCTACGTGATAAACACACACGTCACTGAGCACCTGCACTGGAAAGCCAGGCAGCGCAGCGCCTTGTCAGCACGCTGACTTTTCTGCTACGTCGAGGCAGAAGTCCTGGGAAGAGCTTCCTCGCAGGCTGGCTGGGAGCCTCCAGGTAAACTCAAATGTCATCTGTGTGGCGACAGCAGCCAGGGGAGCCAGACCCCGGGCCATCCAGCCAAGCGTGCCCCTACAATAGTCTGGGGGTTTGAAGCTGCCGGCACCGATGGGCGCCAATATTGAGTACGGGGAGGCGTGCAAAGCACCTGGGCGCCACGGCCAAGGCGGCCGCCCGAACCCTCGGGAACCCTGCTGCCCCTGCACCTAAGGGACAGAGTAAGGATGGGAGCCTGTGCTCAGAGCCCTCCAAGTGATTGACAATAAAAACACTGCCCCGGTGCCCATTTTCAAATCTAGACAGCGAGAACTGAGGACTCCAGGGAAAATCCATGTTTTTACAGTTTGTGATATTACTGAGCTTTTCTAGTGCCATTTTAGAACACTGCTATGACCTCTGGAAAGAAGCAAAACTGTATTTCAGCACGACAATGTAGAAAAGAACAAAAAAAGGAAACTTGTTATTTTTTTTAGCTTGAAACACTAGTCAGGTTAAGAGAAAGGAGCAGAATTCTGGCAAGGACAAGAGCACTCAGACTAAGCCACAACACAGTAATTAGGGCCAGTAGGTCATTAGAGACACAGCTGTATAAACTAGGTGTATAATTAAGTTTCCACACTGCTTTTTCACAACTGTATTCCAGTTTCTTTTGTGGAGGACAGTCAGTAATTCATTAATTTAAAGATGTAACAACAGCAGCAGCAAAAGGACAGAAAATCTCCGACTTGCCAGTCAGGTGCAACCAGAGATTACAATTTGGGGGAGGGCTAATTTTGGAAATATATGCAAGAAGTCTCTCTTTGTCAGTGGGAAACACGAGGTGCCACCTGACAAATACATTCGTGAGACGTCATCACTTGTTGACAAGCTGCTGTGTGTGTGGTTTTCCGGATAAGCATCCCGCGTACACGGTTGCATGGCAATTAGAATTCTTGTAGCAGGTGAAATACCAGAAAATGCAAAATTATACACTAGCATGAAACAGTTACAATACCTCATTTCAAACGTAAGCCTAGTGTACAAGTTACAGGGCATTTAAAAGGAGCAACTGCAAGACTTTAATTATAAACTAGTTCCTACCGTACAGTAGTTTAGAAAAATCAGCCGCTTCCAAGCTGGCAATATCCATATATAGCTCTGCTGCTGTTTGAAACAGACAACCTGTAAAGTTATCAACAACAGAAGAGGACCTCATGAAATGCTCAGAGACCCCACCGAAACCTACTTCTGTCCGCTTCATTGATGCGCTAATTTGCTTTAAAACACTCTACATTCACTTGAGAAACTGCAGAAAAATGCTTACGTGAGGCTATCCTGACCCATGGGGGGAAAGGGGCGACAAGGGTGGAGGAAGTAAAAATAACAGAATAAAACACTGTAGAGCTAAACCCAGACTAGTGCAGGTGGATTAAAACACACAAGCAAAAGGGCAAATCTCGGGGCTTTTTTGCCACTTTTCATCGGACAGACAAACAACTCAGCACCAGCCACCAGGCAATGCTAGATCACAAACCAGTTGCTTGATGTATGCAGCCTCTGGTGCTGGCTGGGGGACACAGTCATTTGTAAATCCACGTGCAATTCGGTACTCCTGTCACTAATGCTACAAGATAGCACCAGCCTACAACACCTCCGCTGTAACGGCGGGGTGCAAAAAAAACCTACAAAAAAGACTGCACGTGATGCCAAGAGCAATTGTTTAGTCTTCCCTAGTTAAGGGGACATGGGATAGCAGTGGGTTTTAAATTAATTTTAAAAGCTTAACACATCCAGCGTATGCAGTAGGTGTTTATTTATTCTGAGTATTTTTTAAGCTGCTCGCTAGTTGTTTAAGGCACTATTTCCAGAACTGCTGCAGGAGAGCTCATTTGTGGGGGCAAGCTGGGAGACAAGGGAAGACATGAACCGGTAAGGAAATGTGATGTTCTTTCAGTACAAGCTGCCCCCATTTAGACCCTTTTCAGATCCCCGTAGACACTGGAAACCTACAACCTGCAATCACAGACATCAGTCATGAGCAAAAGCTATAAAAGGCACCTAATTCTGTCAGAAGGAGAACATCTCTACTACACTGACATCAAAAGAAATGCCACGCACTTATGCTACCAGAGATGTCTAGATTTCAGCAGTATTTTGTCCTCAAAGAAACAAGTCTGAAATACATGAAAAAGCAGAGGGGGAAATGGCTGTTTTGTTACCTCCTTACGTGTCAAAGCAGCTGCGTTCAAACTGTATTATAACTTCAGCACGCCGTAATGAATTTCTAAGGGATTCCAGTGAAATAGGTGGTTTATCCTATTCTTTGGAGTGATCTCTTGTAATCCTGCAACACTCCTGAGCTACAATACCTTCCTAACTTCAGTATCCCAAAGGAAGTCATTAGTTACGTTGTATTATCAGCCCGGTGATATTATCACTACAAATATTACCTGTTATTGATCTGGAGCCATGTAGACATGACTGAAACCCCTGCTTCAGATCAAGACATGAAAACCTAGCTCACCAAGAGGTCAGGTACTGCATTACAACCTCAGATGTGCTGAGGGGCAGGCATTATATGCAAAAGGAGCGCAGGGTAACTAAGGACACAGCAAACAGCTTATTTTGTGAGGTAAAAATCTTTAACTATACCACACTTCCTAATGCCGTCTTAGATTTTTCACCCGGGTGGTGCAAGTCTTTTCAGCTGAACTGAACAGAGACGTGCACTTTGCACACTTTCAACAAAAATTCTCATGACTACTGAACAAACTGGTAGATCTGAATGAGTTGTGGGGTTTTTTTTCCCCTCAAAGTGAGAGATGTCAATATCGAGCCATGTTCCAGATTGCCCTGATGGAAACATTCTTGTTCCAGAATATATGAGTGCAATCTTTCTATTTACTTTAAAACACTTCAGGACACCAGAGTAAACTGAATAGAAAACACACACTCTTGTTCTGGAACAAGGATAGCCTCACATGGAGATACTTAGCACTTATTTCACATATATGCAGATAGTTATATGGTGCCTTTTCATGACAAAGTGCCTTTGTAAATCATCAACACATGTGAAGACAGTGAAAGGAGATTAAATGATGCTACCTGCAATCAAAATTTAGGAATGGGAATAATAACAAATTATTAAGCTAAGTACCAAAAAATATAATTACTGTTCTTAGTCTCACTAACAGAATATTGCATTGAAGATAAATAAAGACTGAGGTGTGAAAACACTGACCTAACTGACCTGAACAGAATCTCTAAGTGGCTATATTTTAACATGTATTCGCCTCAGGAAAAGAAATTCCTTCTTTTCGAGCGCTACTGGTCCCAGTCATAACCTTACGTTTCTCCTTTGGAGTCCCTGCCAGCAGTGCCTGTTCCCCTCCACCCGCTCCACTTCCCAGTTGTGCCAGTAGAGCTGTCTGGGGGACCACACAGCGAACCAGACCCAAGCAGACACCTGGGCTAAAATTATCCTTTCTTTTGGCGGGGCTCACCCCCAGCACCCCGAGCAGCTGCACCAGCACAACTGAGAGAACAGGGCGGCGATGGAGCCGCGGCCGCCCAGGGCCAGCTGCTGGGGATGCGTCCCGTGGCTGCGCGGCCACCCTCCCGCCCCGCTCCCTTGGCAGGGTGGTGTCAGCGACGACTCGGCCCTGCAACCGCTCCTGTGGGAGGGACCAGTGTCCACTGGGGCCGTGCACCTCGCCTTCCAGTTTGGAAAACAAGAGGTTTTCTGTTCAGTGGCATTTTCTTGCTTATTACCCTGCAGCAGAGTACAAAGGTCATTCGCAGAAGTCTCAGGCCAATGCCATGGTTGTCAGCTGGCTGAGAAATTACCCTGCAAGAAGTTGCCTTTCAATTTTACGCACTTTCAAGTTTGCAACCTTTGTAGGGCTTAAAGAAGAGTGCAGAGCGAGGAGCCCTGGGGGCAGGCGTAGCACTGCAATCCCATCCACCTGCACGCTGAGGAACAGCCCCAGCATCCCACTGACCTTCCCCCAGCCAGCAGATGGGAACCAGAGCAGGATGTCCTCTCCTCTGCAGATCAGAGCAAGATGGGAGGATGCTCTCAGAGGGGGAGTCAGACCGAGCCGAAGCCCCCGCCCGATCCTCCCTCCCTTATATTTCCTGTATTTTTTTCCTTGGCTGACCATCATTTTGCTTATGCTCAAAAGGAAGAGCAGAAAACATGGACTAAATACTAAACAAATTAAGTGGCTGGGGAGCTCAGGGGGAGAGAGGATGGGATACTGCTGCACCAGAGGAGAAACTAACTCTCCTGCCCTCTGCCAGCCTCAACCCATCCATCTGCCAGAACAGCCACACCTAAACAAATTTTAGATGTGTGGAGGGAAGCGATGGCAGAGTACTCAATTCCAGGAAGGTGAAGAATGACAATCTCTGATTTAAATACATATCGATGTATTCTGCGCTCCCCCTCCTACGATTTTATTTAATCTGTGGTAAAATCTGCAAAGCTTTTTATTAACCCTGTAAATCGGCTTAGTGTGCTCTGCAGAATACCTGCTGCTACCGCCGGCCACGCAAAGGCAGCCGTGTAAAAGCAAGACGTGTTGCAATTGTTCACACCTATGCTCTGAGCTTATTCTTACTTTGCAGAAAGTAAAATCACGATCAGCAGAGGCTGACGCCATCCTCACTTCCATAAAATTCAAAAGGCAGTGCCATAACCACCTCGGGAGAACCGTGTGTTTTTAGGGTGGGAATACGAAACTTGCACTATGGATTTTAATCTCGGAAATCGTCATGTTCTTTTATGGGGTTCAGAGGACTTTCTTCCTGGGAGTTTTGCACACTTCAGTCATTTAACTTTGTTTTAATCTTCCTGCGTTTGGTGAAAGAGGGAAAAATATCCTGCCTAAAACTTTTAGCATTTAAAAAACCCACAACATTTTTGCCTAACGTAATTACTGACAGATTCCAATTGGAAAGCTGTTGCTTTTATTTTAATTTTATTAAAGGAGTGAACAAAGGCTACCCAAGGCACCACAATAAAATTACATTAACTGTAAAATTACATTATTAATTCTTTAATCTCACTTGAGGCCTCAAGCTGTTGCTATGTCCAATTACCCAGCTAACCACCTGTCAGAACCGTAAAGCTAGTTTAACATTACCTCCAGGACAGTTGTGTGCCCTGTGTTCAGTCAGGTCTGCCAGTGAATCGAAGTCCTGCTGACAGTTATCGCAGGTGTAAATTGACTCATCCTCCATGTCTTCATCTTCCTCATTTCTCTCTTCCTGGCTCGTCACACTGTTCCTCTCTTCCAGGGCCCGGCTGTCCTTCGCTTCGCTCTCCAGCTCTCCTCCCAGGCCACCTGCCAACAGCAAGAACATGCTCTAAGTTTGAGAGGTCTGAAAAATAAGAGCTTTAAGAAGGATGTTGCACTTATTAAGATACATTTAATTACAGCTGCTTTCACATTATTCCCGACACCTTTCATTATATTAATGTGGTTTTTATATCATGCGGTGCAACAATTCTCAACTGTATTCTCTGCTGCTTAGTGCGAATCCTGCAAACACTCTCTCCTAATCTTCTCTGGTGGGTGTATAGCAGGAGCCTCTAACTCTGTCATATAAAGTTGTTAGTGTTTTATCACTTAACCAGATTCTCAAAGCTTTAAAATTTGGCAAGATTAATTACAGCCCGCAAAGAAAAGGCATGTGCTGAATTTTAATTCTCAATGCTCTCCTCTCCCTGCTGCCTCCGAGCCCTGATGTTAGTAACAACAAGGAAAAAAGTGCTCTAGCTGAAGACCCCCAAGAGCACAGGTATACTCCAGAAGACAAGAGGTCCCACTGGACTAACGAGAGGCACTTTACTGGGCAGATGAGCCTTGTGTTGCACTGACCTAGCCGGGAGCCGGTAGCATTGCATCCGACCTTCAGGCCTCTCAAATATTTTTCATCCTTATCTGTGACTGGAGCACAGGGTAACACAAACACCTTTGCCAAAAACCCCACAGCTTTTCACGTGCATCAGTGCACAGGGAGACAGAGCTCTCCGGCAGCTCCCGGACGGCCCCGCTGTGGGGGTGATGCACCCAGGGCCGTGCGGGGGGCAGCTCCACGCACTGGGCAGCTGGCCACAGTCATTGCCCCAGCGTGCTCTCAGTGGCCTGTCACGAGGGATGGGCTTGCAGCCACATCCTTGCACGTCCTCGTAACTCCGGGACACCTCCTTGGCCATGGTGAACACACAGGCACGCCAGAAGCTGGTCTTGCCCAATGGCTCCTTGCAGCGCTGTGGCCGATGTTCAATTGGCCTCTCCTGAGAGGCAGCAGAGGTGAAAAAGCCCTTCTGAGTCCCTGTTGTCCTCTCAGCAGGGACAGCATCCATTAGACATGCTGACCAGGCTTTGGTGACCAGCTGAAAAGGAGATGCCTGTGCTGCTTCCACACACATCCCACCAACACGGGCTACACCCGCACCATTTCACCTGTCTCCACGAGCCCTCACACACTCCGGGTACACCCTGTTGGTAAGATGGGAACATTTGAGAAGCCATCCAGCAAAGCGAGATGGAACCACAGGCACTTCCAGCAGAAGAGATCCTCCTGTGCCGCACACCAGCTGACCTCAGAAGCCTGGGAGCTGCTCTCAGGCAGGCAGGAGGGAGATGCCACCTTGCTGGTGCACAACACATTTGGGCTTTAAGCCATTAAGGAAATGCCAGTGAACAGAGAGATGAATTGCTTCTAAAATTAAATCACTGCCAAAAAGATTAAGGACAACCGATGCTGAGAACATGAGACAAAACTGAAAAAAAAACCATATTAAAGATGAAAACTGGTTACCACAAGCACTGCAATTCAGACACACACCTTAGTAGGGCTCTGCTACCCCTATCCAGGCAGAGCACATTTTAAACCATCTTCTGCACTGCACACAATAACATAAATCAACCGATGGAAAACGCTCTGCAGCTTTCCAAGGAGCCCTCGTAACATGACGCACCCTTCGAAGTGCAATGGAAATCATAAAAATCAGTGCCTGCTTGTGGTGTATCACAGCATCCCTCTTAGCAATTAACTGATCTGCACATTTTCAGGTTCTTTTACTGTTAAATTATACATACGTTTCTACTACAAAATTTCCATTAAGGGCTAGATAAAATGCTCATCTTAACAAATCAGATATGCCCCGTACGCAGCAGTAATGAATTTAAGGATTTGGTTAGAAAAAGTATCACTCACTAAGCTCTCCGTGTTGTAAGTCATCACCTGCACTATGTCTATTCAATAAAACGCTGTTCATTGAACCTCATGCTTTATAGACTCTCCCTTAAATAAAAATGTATTCTAATGAAAAACCCACATGATTCTAGGGCTGTTTATACTACCACTTCACCTAACCACAGGTCACATTCAAAGCTATGCTAGCGTCGCTTTACTTCACACATTATTCAATGTACACGCTCAAATTATCACTTATATTTTGTCATATTTACTTGGCACACCTTTATACGGTCTCTTGTCCCAGACTGCAATCAGAAACATTTTAGCTCGTTCAATTTTTTTAAAGCCTGTATGTCCTGCAGACTTGATAGTTAATAAATCAGAATGTCAGCTCTCTGGTTTTATAAGCCTGAAACATATAAAAATAGTCCAAGTATATAAATCTAACCTAAAGAACTGCCACCTGCTTCCATGCCGCCAGCCGACCAAGACCTCAGGGAAGCACTTCTGAACTGACTTTGCCACAACCTGAAGAAGAAAGTTTTTAGGCAACTTTGGGGAGCTTTAAGGGACCTTCACTAATACTTTTAGCAGATATTTTGTCTTTTGACAGCTAACCTAAAGACCAGCTGATCTGGTAAATACGCTGTGACAATTCATCCTTGGTTCTACTCCAGCACTTCATGACTACACCAGGGATAAAGCCGTTCGACTGAGTCCAACAATAACAAATAATTTAGCACACTGCTTTAGGAAAAATAAATTGTACAATGTGAGATAAGAAAATAGATTCCCGACTGCAAAGAAAAATTCCAGAAACATTTTTTAATTCCCTGCTGAATGTGAAATCTGATCCTCTAGGCAACTTTTCAAAAGCGTTGTTACTTGACAAGAGTTGTATGTCAAATAACACAACAGTGAATCTTGCATAAATTATTTAGCAAAAGCAATATTGCTTTAAAATGAGATTTATTTTTTTTTTCTGTTTTCAGTGACTTGAAGGAATTGTACACGTCT
Organism: Actenoides lindsayi; assembly: GCA_025331215.1. Classification (NCBI taxonomy): domain Eukaryota; kingdom Metazoa; phylum Chordata; class Aves; order Coraciiformes; family Alcedinidae; genus Actenoides; species Actenoides lindsayi. Next base: position 65,325 of record WTSP01015382.1, on the reverse strand, counting down.
GCCATGCCTCAGCGTTACTGTCCTTTGAATAACACGGTCTTCAGATTACTCTGCTGAGCCACATGCTTGGTGCTTGCCTTGCAGAAACCAAACACTGCCAAGAAAAATCTGGAGTCTTTCTTGGGTTTTTTGACCTTCATCTCCACTATTTTGACCACAAGCTCCCAGTGGGGTGTGAGCGGCCCCAGGGAGATGCTAGCTCCTTGCCTGCAAGAACAAAACAGCCAGTGAGCACCAGGGTAGTGATGGGAATGGGTGGTCCATCCAGCAAGGAAAAGCTTCAAACACAGCCCAGCTGCTCTGGCAGTGAGCTCAGTTTCCCTGACATGGTCCACAGGCCACAAGCACTCCTCAAGAACTCATTTCTGAGGAGTTTTGCTGCAGTAGTTCTCAAATTTAACCTGCAATTTTCCCCGCTGGCAAGAACTACTCAAGCACCCCAGTGCAGCTGAGAAGGAGGAGTTCACATGGACACAAATACACCACCAAAAGGTTTTGGGTCACCACAGAAGTCCAAGGCACTGCTGGCCCTGGGAGCAGGGGTGATCTGGGGCTGGGCCCTTGCTCTTATGGGGAACATGTGCGTGTGCTACCACACAAAGGGGTTTCTGGGTGGCCAGAGCCAATGGCATGTTCTGAAGTCTCCAAAGATCAGTGACTACCTTGTAGCATCAAGCAGAGATAGATGTGTTGATTGACACAGCTAGTTTCTAAGAGGGTCTTGGATTTTAGTGAACTTAACTCAATAGTAAGCCATTTCTATCTAGATTGCTAAAAAACCCCATATATATATATATATATATACACACACACACATATATATATAAAAGCAATACTCAGAGTTACCAACCTGTGAGGCATTTGTGCAGGGAAGGATGGGTGAAGGCAGCACAGCACCACGGGCACACGGGTCCCACTCGCCACCGGCACGTTTGCGCACAAGACAAGGGTATGAGCAAAGGCCAGCAGGAGGGAGCTGCTGGCACCACATTTTAGGATAAATGAGCACTAATTAATTCTAAATGGGGAGGTGGGGGGAATGCCCTGCATTTCACAAAAGAGTTATTCATAATTTTTAAATAAAGCTGCCATCTCTAGTGATGGCTTTAACAATTTTCTGCTTTGAGTGTAAGAGAGGATACAATTAGAGAGATCAGCCTTGAAAGTACACCTCACTCTCCGAAATGGCAGCAGAGAGGGGTGGGGGGTTTTTGTTTTTCTTTTTTCCCCCCCCCCCCCCCCCCCCCCCCGTAGTACAGTGGAAAGTCTGCAGGGCTTTACACAAGAAGAATATTTTACCCTATGACCTAAACAATCTGGCCAACAGTCAAGAATATGTTATTTTAATTGCCACTAAAGTTAATGTTGTTAATGACTCTTGGTCTTTCTGTAAGAGCCAGCTTATGCTCTAGAAAGTTTCTATTTCAAAGGGGACATAGCAAGGACTGGGAGTGTTCCTGTCTGACCTGGTGGTCCAAGGAATGTGGCAAACTTGGCAAAGCTGGAAAAGTGAATTCCCAAAGGCCCAGCTTGAAAGTCGCAGTCAGTAGAAATGCCTTCTGAGCTGCGTTCAAAACAGCTCTGTTACAGGAACAACGCGCTCCTACAGCCAAATATTTGAAAACAGATTACATGTGCCATGTTCAGCTCAGGCCTCACTGAAGTCGAGAGCAAATTTCCAGTTGCCTCAGTCAGCCCATGCGGTAACAGCAGCGCAGCCAGGCTGGGGCTGTGCTCAGAGCAGAGTGCAGCAGAGCCACGGCCCTGCCCGGACCACGGTGCCAGCCAGCAAACTGCTTTGGGGACTTCAGTCAGTGATGCAGGACTGAAAACACAAGAAGGTCAGAGCCGCACTGGAAGCGACGCTGATGCCTACCCACAATTGCCACCGTGACCCACGGAAACGGGTAACCCCGTGCCAGAGAAATTTCAAAAAGGAACAAACCTTTTTAGCTTATTTTTTCAGCTGTGGAATCAAATATGGACAGTTTAAACTTTTTATCTTATCAGCCCAATACAGGGCAGGCAAGCCTTTCTGTCTTCATGCCAGCAAATTTTCTGAGGCTTTTCTTTAAATTGTTTTTTCAAGCCTGAGGACTTTTTAAAGCTGGGATTTATTTTAAATCTAGGATTCTTCCTCGGAACATGCTATTTGGTGCAGGGTCGTGTCTGGCTTTAAATACCTCCAGTTATGAAGCTTCCATCAAGAACCGTTTCTTTACAGGAGGCGCGCAGGGATTTAGCACGAGACGGCGCTTCCCATCCAGCAGCTTTGCGGCGCAGAGCTACAGCTGCAATCGACGGTGCGCCCCGAGTTACGCCGTGCAAATCCTCGCCCAAGCGCTACTCGCACCGCCGAGCTCCGCGAGCTGGGGGGCACAACAGAAAACAAAGAGGGAGGAAGGAAGCATCTCTTCATTGCTCTGCCTTGGTCCAAAGAAGAAACGACTGAAGGGCTCACAAAGGGCTACAGTAAATCTTAGAAATTTTCCAGAGGTGCAGGACAAGCGACAGAAGTGACACTGAGGAAATAAAAGTTAATTGTGACAGGTGCTGGCACACAACTGACACACGTCCTGGGACGCTGCGGAGCCCCGAGTTGCCCACCCAGGGGGGTGCAGCCTTCCTGCCCTGCAGCCAAAGAGCTGCTGCTCAGCTCCCCGGCAGGACAAAAGGAAAGGAAATTTCATCTATAATTAGGAAGTGAGAACAAAAGAAACAAATGACTTGGAGGAAAAGCCTAATCTAAATGTTCGTCAGTAAACGTGTCGCTCGGTGTCCAGTGCCAAACCAGGGTGGGGGAGGTCTCCGCTTTTAAGTGGTTTGTTACATTTTGGAGTTGTCTCTAACACTGTCATACAGCGGAAGAGTTCATTACTTCATAATTTCTCTGTTATTTGTGGCCGAAGAGGACTGAACAGAAGCAAATAAAGCCACTAGTGTTTCAGTAATTAAAACACAAGCCTCAGCTGAAATCTTCCCATTGGATGAAAAGTCTCGGTGTTGTTGGACCCTTACTCGGTAGCTCTAACACGTTGAAAAAGTCTTGTTTAAACAATTGCATCTTGAACGTGGGTGTACGTGTGTGCTACCTCTCCACGGGCCAGGGTCCTACCGTCAGTTCGCGGTAACCACTGTGACCATACCCACACAAAGCAGCCAAAAACCTGCTCTAGCCAAGCAAACCAGGTCAGAAAGAGTAGATCATCCCAGTAGAGCACCCCAGCTCTAGGACCAGGACCAGGAATCAAAGGCAGCTTGTTCTGCACACCGAATACTTGCTACATGCATCAAAACCAGGCAGGTTTGGTGTTCTGTCATGCCATGCAGCATAGGTCTTTCACACAGTGTTAAGCCACATGGGGCAAAAAAAAGTTGCCTTTGCGGAAAAACAAAGAGGCAGAAAGGATAAGGCACGAAACACCACAGTATATTCAGGCAATTTCAAATTGCATGTGATGCCCGCATAAGAGCGAGCGAAGCGCAGGCTGCCACGCGGTCCCGCTGACGCTCAATCGCTGCGCAACGTTCCTCGCAGGCTGAAGAGATCCGTGCATCAGATCTCGCCTTCCCTCAACGAGAGCAAAAAAGAATCATAATACCAAAGAAATTATCTGATCCAGCATGTAGTTAATGGTGTTGCCCTCCTAAGACTTACAACTTAATAAAATTGATCTCACTGCAGTACTGTAATGAAGAACAGTAGGATAAGGCTACCCTTGAACCATGAAAATTGTATATTGTTACCTCCTTGTGCCCTCCTAGGGCTATGGCCGCTGCAGCCTCTCCAAGCTGTCATTTGTCTGACTCTGACAGCAGACTCCACCGACACGCGGCAATGGTGGCCACGAGAGCTGCTTTTGGAACGGCAAGGGAAGGAAGAGGGAGAGTGCTCCGTGACTGCTAGCTGTCTCTCTGCATAATAACCCCCAGGATAAGAACACAGATTATCCCAGCAATAGTTTTGTGTGCCGCGTGTTAACGATGAAACAGACAAAAGCCAGAGACTTTGGGAAGCACACATTCTAACAGTTCACGACGGTCCGGTTATGTGCCGGTATACATTAAATAATATTCATTTCTAAGTAGGTGGATGGTTCTCAGCATTCCTTAACTTAGCAAAGAAAAGCTGTTTCGGTAGGGTACTGCACCTCCTTCTACACCTGCTGGTACACGTGCTTTAAGAGCAAGAAGTTCCAAGCTAAACGTCCAGCAATAACTAGGTGACTGGTGCTGCTGTCTGCTTCTGCTGGCATTGCACTGCTCCTGGAATGGCTAATGACAGACCTGCACACCCCCCAGCATCCTCCCATTAACTCACTTACTCCAACATTTCACAGGGAGAACGTGCACCTTGCTTCACTGGTAGGATACCATTTTCTCAAATTAGCAGCCACAAAGTTTAAGAAAACCTTAAGTGTCTACCTTGAGTCTAAAGAGAAGGAAAGAGCTGGCAGGAACTCAGCAGAGGATGGACAGCTCATGGCACCCTCCTTTGCTGTAGCAGTCACAGGCATCACACGCAGAACGGATAACGCCTGTAACTTGTTGCCTTGCAGTGCCTGCCTGTCACCTGAGCCCATACATACATTTATATACGTGTACGTGGGGTAGAACTGCCCTGTTTTCTCCACGGAAACCAAGACTTTGTCCTGTGTTGTTCTACCTCCAGGCAAATCCAGCCTTGCTGCTGGTAGTGCACAGTAACTACCTGAACGTATGTATATCTGTATAGAGAGTCCTGGCCCTGCACTCTTTACACCAATGTAACAACGTCCAGCATCTGACCTGAAACCCACCAGCTTCGCTCAGCCAATGATTTTCACATTACACTCACATGCACAAACTTGCCCTACAACCCTGGTTTTCAAGACATGTTGGATTTCAAGACTTCTGCAGCATCCTTTAGCCAACATGCTAGAGAAACCTTTTATTAAATGCTGCTAATTTTTTTATTGATCAAACTGTGAGCCATTTCATTTTCCATTATAGCAGAAGTCTCCTATAGGAGCATTCAGATTAAGTTTCTTTATTCTGTCTCTAGTAGCATGTCACTTTTAATCAGTTTTTAGTTTCATTATTGCTTAAAAATTAGAAAGCCGTTTCTCTGTTCTTTATTGCTTTTTTTTAAGTTTAGTTACTGAAGGGTTATTAAACTTGGAAAATATACAGACAGGCGTAACACGCTAAATAAATTCCTCACTGTCTCTAACCAACTTTAACATTAGCTTTTTTTATAATTTTTAGGTTTATTTTCACTGAAAGACTGCTTGTAATTATTACTCATGTTCTCCCCAAACACTTATGTTACTAAAGTGTGAAATGTCTTCTAACACAAAGACAGTTCTCTGGGAAGTAATTACAAAAATGCATTCAGGGGCAATAATTTTATATTAACTGTCAGCAGCATACATCTTCTGAAAAGGCACTTGTTATGAAGGAATTATTTGCGCAGGATTTGAAGGCACTGAAGGCGAAGGAAAAGTGCGGAAACGCATTAAACTGAAACTCTAGCTCCCTCATCAAGGGTCAGTTTATGTTTAAATCATTATCTTGAAGGCAACCCCACACCTTCCAAGGAGTCTATTAGAAAGACAATTTCAATTTATGCACAAATTGGACACAGCCTCTAGTTTTCGGTGCGGAACAATTTACCAATTTACACCCCCTTCTTCAGGAAATTTCTGAGCAGCTAATCAAAAAGATATATCTGAAAATTAACCTCTCACTGATGACACTGAAGATACTTTCTAATGATTTATGGGTAGTAGCAAAAATAGTGGCCTCAAAACTGACCAGGCACATTAAAAAGATATCCATGTCTGTAACAGCTACGAGAAAAGATTTAATAAATATTTCATAGCAACTCTTAGCCTGGAGGCTGATCCCGCAGTCCTTTGGAAGGCACAAATCACTCAGTGAAATTAAGTATTTTTTAAAAAGTGAAACTGAGCAGTGATTAAGCATTTTTTAAAATAAAGGAAGAACAAGAAACCCACCACCAAACGTCTCGATCACACTTGCAGGCAACGTCTCACCCTTTCCAGCGCTTTTACTAAAACGACCTAGATGTTACTACGCTGTGCAACGAACGCGTTTATTTATACACCGAAAAGCGGACAAAGAGCTCCGTTATTATTATTTATTTGCATCCGAGCAGCAGTGGGATTGTACTTTATGGCGATAACAGCACACAGCGTTTATCAGCCCTTCGGCATTTGGCAGCTGGTTTAGCGGTGTAAACACAGGACGCAAACGCTTCCCGCCACAAAGGCGGTGTAAGCAGCTTTTAGAGACCAGGCCGAAGGGCGGAGAGCGGAGCAGGCCAGAGTGTGCCGAGCGTTCAGCTACAGAAAGAGCACCTGACCGCAGGGCCACTTACGGACCCTGGGCTTCTGAGGGTCCCCTCCTGCCCCTCCGTCCAGGGGGGTGGGGGAGCAGACCCCCCATCCCCCGGCAGGGCTACAAGGAGAGCACTACCCCTCTTCTGCACCGAGGTCTCCTCTCTGGAAAGGCCCAGGGAGAAGGTTTCAGCGGGCTATGGCCTGGCGGCCATGGGCCCAACAGGTCATTAGCAGTGGCGAGCAGAGGAGGGCCCCTCTCCTGGGGGCAGCCGGCCCGCCTGGTGCTGCCCCTACCAAGGCAGAAACCACAGGCCTAGACGGGACGGCTCCCTTCCTACCACAGCTTGTTTCTGCTCCCTTTGCTACCAGGGGTGCTTCACCTCCAAGGGCAGACAAGAGTTAGCACCACTCTGTCACAGCATCGACACCCCACCCTATAGCAATCTGGCGGCAGCATTCCAGTCAGGCAGCGTGGCTGCACACAGCTAGCCAAGCTTCCCCACCAGCGTCTGCAGAAAGCTCCCAGCCACCTACTCAAGACATGCAGTAGTTGTGCAGTGGATTGTCTGCCTCGGGAAACAAGATGTTATTGTCCACTTCCAGATCCCCGAGGCGTGTCTGACTGGGAGGAACTGCCACCTTCAGTTCTGGTAAGGGGGTTCAGATCTAAACTGGTCTAAAATTCGTTTCTGTGCACTAGGAAATTAATATGCAGGAAGTATTGACTTCAAAGCAAAGTGCACTTTACCATAAAAATGTACTTTCACTCCTCGATGTGCAACTGTTAAATACTGACCATCATAATCTAATAAAATCCATGTAACTTTTCAGAATAACAAGTGGCATTTCTATTTAGGTATATGAATATTTTAATAATGCTCATCTTAATTATTTTTCAAGTCTCTGTCAAAGACACGTGTCCTGTTTCCAGCAGTCCCATGGAATCCCACTCACACCTAACACAGGACATCTTAATCACATTTTAATTCATAGGCATGACAAAATTTTCTTCTTTTTTTTTTCTTTTAAGGAAATGGTGTGAATTCTTTTTTTTTTTTCTACTTTAAGGTAAAGCGAGGTATCTGTAGAACTTTTAATCTATAGCTCCCTGAACAGACAGAAAATTCAGAAGGCTTAATAAAATTCACATGTGGCTTGTTATTGCAGCTGCATATCAAATGCCAAAATAAGGTATTGACTGGTTCTGCTCAGAATAGCAGCTGCTGGAACTTTTTTATTAAAATAAACCTGCTGATTTTTAAAGAAAGAAAAATTACAGATGATGCAATTTACCCTAAGTGACGAATGTGTGTATTTCAATGTTTGAACCCCCTTTGCCTAATTCAAAGTGCAGATTCCTTTATTGTTCCTTTATAAGGTCCAGAACTTTGAATTGTCCTTTCTGAGGTGAGCTCTGGCCCCCAGGAGATTCCCATCCTTGGTGTGTCACAGCCCACAGTGGACGTGCATCGGAGCAGGATATAACAGGAAAGCAGAGCAAGGCAGCAATACAAAATATCCTCTTACACCCCTGAATAGATTTCTGTTCAAAATGCACTTCTCCCATTCTTAGAATATAGAATTGTTTAAAAACTACACTGAAGAGGTAATGTCTTTCACAGCCCAAACCTACAGGATCCTACAGATAGCATTTGCAGTCACCTTTTTGTATCTACAACCCCCCCAAATCACTAGGGCTGGGAGGGAAAGAGCCACAGCACTCTGCACGCTGTCAGAAACCAAGGGGTGGAACTGATACAGAGGGAAAGGATAGAAAAAACATACCAGAGCAGGAAGAAGAGTACGCTTAAGCAAATTAGGAAAAGCAATTATTATTTTACTGACCTTCTCATGGGTCTCTGTTTGCTCAGAACCTGTCTGGATCATTTTCCAACGGGAATGACAAATGTGTGGCTGAAGGAGCATGGAGGGGACCTGCTTCTGGGGTAACTATGCCTGGAAGTCTTCAAAACTGTGATTAAACACCTAAGAGGTTTCTGTGGGGACAGGTTTGTGGACTTAGCTTCTTGGGTAAAACTCCTATTTATACCCAGGGTATAGAGGGATGGACCTGGACCATAACCTAGTTGTGTGTTTTACAGTCTGATTAAATACCAAACATCACCTTGGAGGAAAAAAGCTCACTGACTTTCTCTCTACAAAGCTGGTTTGTTTTGGAAAAAAAGTTCTTCAAATGCATCTGAGGAAAAAGCCACATTTTCCCCAACGTATGCTCAAGTTGCTCGGCTACCAGTTAGTGCTGCCATGAGCCTCTGCTGCACAGGAGCCCTCCAAGCTGGTCACTACCAGCAAAGCCAGAAGAAACTGGGAAAACAGTACCTTACTCTGCTCCGGCTGGAGCTGGGATGGACACCTGCAGGCAGCCCAAGTGATTTAGGAGTCGAATATCCACTGCGTGGCAACGGACTGTAGCAAAAACCCCATGAAATTGGAAGTTAATGAGAATTAGGCACCTACATGTCTAACTGGCTTCAGAAGAGCGGGGCTTCCAAGCTTTCAGAAACGTTACCCTCAGGTCTCATTATGCATGTGCATCTCTGCACAAGCAGCACCAGGCTGGGCACGATGTCTCCGACCACAGCAAAAGAATTCAGTTAATGAATGCAGAAAAAGCAACTGATTTAACAAGATTCTCAACCAGAAGAGAGAGAAGTCGTTATCCAGCACAGGCAAGGGTATTTAACAGGTGGCCGAGCTATTAGAGAAGCATCAGATTCTGCAAGAAGTATTGCCTTCCGTGTGACCGTGGCCAGCCCCTGCTGCACAAACACACCCCTCTCCTGCCCAGCGGATACTCTGAGGAGATTAATACAAGCCAACGAGGAAACCAAGTTAGCAGAACAACTCAGAAAGTTTCCTGCCACTTTGCCTGTTCGCTCTATGCCAGCTTTGAAACACGATGTGGTTTTGGGCTGCGGGCTCAGTTAAATTTCAGTTTGTGTTTAAAATAAATCCACGTGCAAGAAATAAACCTACCTCAAATTTCCTTTCTAATTTCTTTCCTTAATACCAAACTCTGAAGTCCTGCACATTTCACTTGACAAAGCCATTAATTCAGTAATTTCACATAATTAAATCGAGCAAAGCAGAGTATTTAAATTGGAGCTAAGTGAAACATACTTCTGTGCAGCTCATGCTGTTAGAATTGTGCTGCATGCTATTCTGCTGCTGCTCATTTATTAATTTGGGATCGGCTGAAACATGACACTGCAGAATAAGGAATGCACTGCCTTCAACAGAACTGGAAATTTAAAAAAAGAATAAATTAAGAAAAATAATCACAGAGGAGAGTGAATCAAGCACCAAATGCAACAAGTTAACCCCTCTGAATGAGCCCTCAGCAGAGCACTTCTGCACCCAGCTGAAACCTGCACCCAGGTTTGTACTTTCCCTGCAGTAACTAATTCCTGGGTAGAGATTTTTCAGCTATTTATCTCCGGAATAAGAAGTCACCTGCACCAGTCCTCCAGCGTGAGGATCCTTTTAGCAGTGGTAACACTTTTTCCTAACATCTTCCTGTGTTCTGTCTTCTAGCTCTATGTGGTAAAGAAAGTGTGAAAAGACATTTAAAAGAGTTAAAGCTAAAATGACTTTAAAGTCTTGTCTCCCTCAGCCACTCCCCTCCTTCAGCAGGTCCCGAGCATCAGAGCAGGTGCCAGCAGTGCGGTACGCAGCTCCAGGGAACGGGCAGAGCCCTCGGATCTACCACCAGGATGATGCGTGGTTAAAAAATATGGACAGGTAAAGCCCTAACTACAGATTTTTGATGGCAAATGAGTAATAAAGGGGAAGAAATTAAGATGGCCAGTAATTGAAATAGTGGAAATACTTTATGTAATTAACAAAAGTCTCTCCAGAATATGGCGGTTTCTTGGCTTTGTTGTTGTTGCTTTTTTCCTTTCCATCAGTGCTTTCTGCTTCTCAAGTTTCTTATGAACTACCTTAATTGGGTTCTTCCAGATACCTTGAAAGTTCCTCCACTGCTGTCTTGGCCTCAAAGGACACCTGTGAAAGGTACAGCTCCAGCTTGCTCACGATAACCCTCACCAGATACAGCTCATAATGACCGCTCCCACTAATGAAAAAGGGGGGGCAGGGGAGAGATACTGTTGCCGTTGTAATTAAGCTTCTGAAGAGTTTAGTTGGAGAGAAATTAGATTTATTTACACACTGCTCTGTTGCTGATGAAGCACCAGCTATTTGGGAGAACTTCTAATTAACCCTAATTTAGTTGATATGCTCTTTAGCAGCCCCATTCCCCGTGTACTTTGCGCTAGGTAAAAAGCAGTAATAACAACAACAAAATTATCCATTTTTAAAAGGCACTTTTTTTGTGGGGCCCTAGTCCCAGCTTTTCCCATTAAATTATTGAATTTGCATTTTAGTTGCTGACAAGTAGGAAGAGGGACACTTGAGAACTTCACCCTACAAACCAGCTTTCCCAGCAGCCCAATGCCCTGGCTCACGCAGGCACAGCCACCGCACCTACTGCCCCATGGCTGGTGCAGAAGAGGGGCTTTGGGGTTTGCTTTGGCCCCTTCCACCTGATTTACAGCTATCACTGCCAGGAGTCTGTTTTTAAAGTGTTTCCACTTCCTACATCCTCATCCAATGATGCAGTGTCTGGCCACGACATTCATTAACCAGATACGGTTTTAAAATATTTTGTTACAATATCAAGCCAAAAATCACTTAACTCTTATGCTGGGTTTACTCATTTAGTAGTCGACTGATGGCTCTGCCATGCTTCCAGTGCTTGGGAGGTATCTGTGGGTTTCTTTGCAACTCAAAGACATTTAAAATACAACAGGTTTACAACCTCAGTAAACAAAAAAGCCCTGAAAATTCACCAGTTTTTATAAACCATTTTGGAAGAAGAACAACACCAATTTTTGTTCCAATTTTGCACACAAAACACCATAAACACCAAGCACCACTTTTTGAAAGTAAGGGTGGAAAATGGAACAGAATTTAACTCTGTTATACAGAAGCATCAATGCTCCCTTATCACAAACCCAGAGATGCAAAGGGCATTTGCAGAAGTGATATTCCTCGTGCCTTCAGCACTGCAGCTGTCTGCACACACAATATATGAAGAAAAAGTGTGGATTTCTGCAATATCCTGCCCAGAAAATGTTTTACCAATCTGGCTATTAGCTAACTTGGGCACAATCTCAGCCTGAAACACACCTTGCTCAGAAAAAGTACCTTTTCACTTGTATAACTTTTTTTTTTTTTCATAAGGTTATAGACCAGATTCTGCTCTTACTTATAGCTGGCTAACCCTGCTGATTTTGTATATGCTTCCTGGATGTTACTGGGGAAATTTGGCAATGAATGTATTTGGTTTAATATGGTCACGGAAGAGAAGCCAAATGCTTTTTACACAGAACATTTCTCATTCATTTAACAGGATAAATGGACATCTGGACTTGTGTTCTAAACAAAGATCCCAGTACGACTTACTATCAAAGTTTAAGTTCCAAGTTTTCTCAGTTTCTCTATGGGACACACATTCTGTACAAATTAACAGTAAGATTACAAACTGACCATTTTTCTGCAGGTATAAAATACTTGACAAAAGCAACAATGCAAAATTGAAGTCTTCCCTATTGTTGCTGAAAGAAGAACAACAGATTACGTACATCTTTTTTGAATGTTGTCAGAATTACTCAAAAGAAAGCTTAATATAGAACACTTGTCTTCAAAATTGCCCAACAGAAAGGGACTTGGAGACTTTTAAATGAACTTCACCCTAAGGAAAAAGGCAGTGATCTTTCTGTTGCCACAGTTGCACCTCCTTGATGTGCCAGCAAGAAAGGCTTGATGTAGTCCTTATTGGGAGAAGGCTAACGGAAGGTCGAGTTACACTTCCCCCCATCCCCATGAAAGCCACAAGTGAAATCAAGTCAAGATAGAACTAATCAGTCCATCAAAATGATACATTTATGAACTGTGAAAACATCTAATTTAAGGCTTTGGATTAGAAATAGTTCTCAGGTTTTCTTTCTGCAGATTGAAACAACCACTCTCTCCATTTGCGCTCACATCTCTGACAAAATCAGAGCACGGGAATTTAGTGTTATTTCAGTTATGTGCCCTATAGCCCCCATCCCACTAACACCAGTAAGCACAAGGCTACACTGTGCCCAGCTCCAAACCCCCTCATAGGCAAGCAAGACCCGGGGGAAACCATCACTCGTCCTCCCAAGAACGTGAGCAGGTAGCACAGAGCCACTGTCTTCACTCACTTATCTCCTCCAAACGCTCTTTTCTGCTAAAGAGTCACACAATAGATGAAGATTAAATATATACAGCTAGAGTAACAAATCTAAATTTCAGACCACTGTCAGAGGATTTTTTCTGCCAGGCTGCTTCCATCAGTCCCAGCCGGCCAGGCACCCGGCCAGCGAACACCTTCCCACCCTATTTCCCTCACACTGAAAATTCTCTCTAGCTTTAGTTCAAACAACAGTCAGACCCTTAAAACATATACACACACTACACAGAGAGCCTCACCCTGCCAGTGGTTTTCTTTAGCCAAGCAAAAGCTTCCAACCAAGAGGGAAAAACTTTGCCTAGAGGGTTCCGCTGTTTTACACCAGCAAATAACTCATTTCAGAAATACTGCGGCTTCCAGCATCTAGGCATTTAGAGGGGAAAGTGTGGGATGGGAGAGCCCATCATCCTACTGCTAGGAAAAGTGCTGTTAAACATCTGAGTTTTCCTTCTGGAGCTGTGATGGGTTTACTAAGAAGATGTAGCAGCAGAGCCACTAACTAGACCGCTCAAGCTTAAGAAAATGTCTGTTTTCTTTAGTTAAAAGGTGCAATAAAATATCACAGCTCTCAAAAGCACCTTTCAGGTTAGAAACACAAAGTGACACTTGCATATCAGTTTATTTCTAAAACTCGCTCCCTGCTGCAGGAGTCTGGAACAGGAGAGCTCAGAGCTGAGGTCCTTCCCTTTTCTGAAGGGAAATGAGCCTTTCCCCAAACACAGAGCCTACAGGGTTCAATCCAGCAACAAAAGGTGCTGATCTGCCCCTATCTAGAAAATGACATCGGGAAAACATATTGCACGGATTTACTGCAAATGTATCAAAGCTTCCAACAAGAGTAGTTCTTTTCAGCCAAATTACCACGCTGCTGCTTAAATACCACCAAGCTGGAAGTGTCCTCCTTCATCGGTCACAAACGGGCAAACTGTCCTCGAGGAAACCCCAAGCTAGACCGCGCACATCTAAATCCACGTGTTGTTCAGCAGCATTCAGAGTAATGCCATTCTGACACCTACATTTACATTATTATTGCTAATTGATTTACCCCTTCTGAAGGAGATGCCTTGAACGGGAGGCATCCCTTCCTTCTCCCCTTACCCCCGTGCTCCAGCTTCATTACAACCCCAGCACTGTTGCCAAAATGAGATATTGCCTCAATTTTTGGTACTGTGCCCTTGAAGGCATCTTATTAGAAAAGACCATTTCTTAATTAACATTTTTGATCTTTAATCTATTACACGTCCCTTTAATCCCATACGGAGGAGCTTTTGGCCCACTTCCGCGGCGTGGCGGTGGGAGGCAATAGGCTGGCAATTTGTGCCGAGGGCTCTCTCCCAGCTGGGCTCCAGCGCGGGCGGCTGCAGGGCTGGCTGTGCTCTCGCTGGTCAGCTGCAGATAGCCGCATTCATTAGTTCATTGCATTTAATAAAGACTTCCGAGAGCCAGCACTCGCTGTTAAGGACAACAGGCAGAGCGGCAAGCTTGCGGACAAGATCGGACTTCAGCGAGCGGCTGTCGAGCTCCTAAAATAACCAGGAAAACTCTAAGTGGGAGATTTAGTGGATCACCAACATGTGAAGTGTTAAAAGAAGTACGATGTTAAGTCCCTTACATCATTTTACTTGCAAATAATTACAGCAATTACAATGTGCTAACTGGCAATTAACATTACAGGCTTCGCAACTCACCAGAATTTTTTAAAACACACTGTGGCCCTATGTAAATTGTCTCTTTGGTACTCCTGATTTGGTGGCTCTACGAGCTAATAGCTACACATTAGCTCAGCAGATCTCAAAACAGAATTGTCCACGTGCCAGATAATTTAATTAGAGGCTTGATCTTGTCAGAGCTTTACGCAACACGGACAATGTTTCCAAGCGAAGCGTGTGGGTTTTTGCCTTTCCCCTCTCCAGCGTTTTGCGAGCGTCTAATAATTTCCAGCACGGAACGGCAAAGCCGTCCAAGGGAGAAAGGAGTCCCGGGCAGTGAAACACGCTAGCAGGCAAGCGCTGCGCTCCCAGGCGTCAGCAATTCAAAAACATGTAGAGCAAGACGCGTTGAGCACCTCTTCCGTGCACACCCCAATCTACTGCCAGGCCCCTGCACACATCTATTAAATCTTCATCGTGCTGTTACTCAGCCCCAGAGATGACAAAGGTCACTCGTCTCCAAGCGAGAGCCATAGGGTATCTCAAATCTCATTATAAATGGTCCCATTTAACAGTTTCCTCATTTGAATTTATACACAACAAATACAAGACCATGGGATGAGCTCGGTTTATTTTGACAATGACATAGTAATTCCTTGTAGTGAAACCAGAGAAGGGTTAGACACTAAATGACAGAAATACTAATTCATCTTCTACTATGGGAAATCTTAGGCTATATTAACTTAAAAAAAAAATTCTCCTTCTTTTCAATGACTATTTGGCCTTAATTACCGTTTTCTACACATTCTTATGCTACAGTAACCATACTTGCACTCTTGATCTACAAAATCTTAACAGTTCAAGACAATTCAACCAAAAATATGGCAGTAACGGTTACAGAAACTTTTACAAGTCAGGTCAATGTTGAGTAAGACCCACTAGAGGTCCCTTCCAACCCAAATGATTCTAGTTTCCTGTACTGAGTAAGCAAAGATTATTTGGGCAACACATCATAAATTTCATGCAGTTCTTCACTGCAGAGTTTCATATCAACATCCTTACTTAGCCCAGAAAACAAAGCAGTGAAGCTTGTTTATTCCATTTGTTTTTCTTCTTTTACAACCTTGTTTATAAAACCCCATTCTCCTGACTGGTATAATTTGGTTTTTTCTCAAGAAGAACGATTACTGGGGATCCAACACTGTGGCATTATTTTTTATTGTTTTTTTCTTGTTTAGGCAACAGGCCAATGTAATATATTCTGTTATTCCTGGTTTACATTTATTCAGGCTGGGAGCTTTGAGCTACCAGTGACAACTGCAATGTGTACACTAGGTGAAGGAGCACAGAAGTTTCTATGAAAACCAAAGAAACTGTTCACCAGGAGACTTTCTTCCAACTCTTCAGCTGTCTGATTTCACCAAGGTAAAACCCATTGCAATCGCTTCCTCCAGCAGAATGGTTTCAGCTTTCCTCACCCATACCAGCCCGCCAAAGCAGACTTGAAGGAAAAGCAAAGCCACTGACCTGCAGAAATGACTCAAAGCAAGATGGACTGGCAAGTGCCCATCAGTCCCAAAGGCAGAGCCCTCTGGGAAGGTCAACCTGAAGCATGGTGCACACTGTGCAATGCAGAGACAAAGTAATATGGACATGGGACACAAGGAAGACTTTCTATTAGGTGGGGAGGCTTAATTAGCATTTGTAAAGTGCTTCAAGATCCTACATCAAAATATGTACTGAAATCAACTCTCAAAAGCACAGTTTGCCTGACCATTCAGTTTGCTTCTGTCCCCAAATCTGCAGGAGATTAGCAAACCCAGAGCAGGGCAGAACTGGATAAATTAGAGATGAGGATGACTTATCCATTCCTCTGCTAATGTAAGGCCGTTCCTACAGAATATTTTCAAGTGCTTTGTCCAGTCTGCTTTGAAAATGACCAAAATGATGGGAGATAATACCCGAGTCTATTAGATCCCACTACTGGGAAATGTTTCCTGATGCTCAGCCTAGCATCTCCTTTGCTTTACTTTAGCCCATTACGGCTGGTTATGCCCCTGAAGGCTATTGTAAACAACAGATAGGATTTTCATCTAAAAACACAGAAAATGTTCATCTAATCACAGCTCTTCACGTGGGCAGCAAGAAAGGACAAAGCAGCATCACTGGAAAGAGACAGAGGAAGGGAGAGCAGGAGTATGAAGGAGGTGAGAAGGTGCCATGCTATGCCTTGCTCCTCTCCAGTGCTCCCTCCAGCCCAATGGCAGCATCCTTCACTGGGATCTTCATGCCCACTGGGGAGCTGAAGGTGAGCAAAGGATGGAGATCCCGAAAGGCTGCACCTGAGGGTCCACCCCTGAAGCCAAATGACTTCCTTCAGTCAGTGCAAGGAAATGAAACACAGCATTACAGTCTCCCGACAGATAATGTGCCAACAGGCACACCTTAAAACAAAAAGCAAATTTGTCACAGTGAAAAAAACCCTTCCTGGCAAGACAGGGACACAACCCCACAGTGGATGTCCCTGGCCAGCCCCAGAATACACCCAGGTGTGCAACCGTCCCATGCCATTGGTGTACATGTGTAGAAGACCTTACAGGAACATCTCACAACCCATAGCAGCCCATGCCAGCAGCTACACCAAGCTCGCAGGACTTCGGATGGGGTTTACCTGATGACCCCAGAGGTACTCCCAGACTGGGCTGAAACCTCGCCGCTGATGCACCAGTCCCAACGCACCACCGGCATCCCAGTGCACACCAGTCCACGGCTCCTCACCAGCATGGCCAAGCAGGGGCTGCAACCCCACAGCCTGCAGAAATCCTCCCCTTTCCAGCTGTGGCTCAGAGCAGTGTCGGGGGGCTGGCTGTAGCCGCTGTGGAGCTCGGCAGCAGCGGCGGCACACGCGACATGCCACGCTTGCTCAGCTTCCCTTAGGCAGACTGGTTTCCAGCAGAAGCTCTCTTTAGAAAGCCTGGGAAGGGGTGGGCTGTGGGGTAGGGAGAGCACTCAACAGCTCACTATGAGATAAGCATTTCTTTCCTCATCTATTCTACCATGGAAATTAATTCTCCTCCTCTGTGCTATCGCTATAATTCTCCCAATTAACATTTTTAATAGTCAGTGTTTTCTAGGAAACGCCGCAATAGTCGGTGTGATGATCGCTCCCTCCTGCCCCAGATTCCCTCCCCAAGCAGGAAGGGAACACCTCTGGCTCCGCACCACCAGAGACCCCGAGGCGGGTTCCGCAGCAGGCGTGCGTGTCGGTGCCGTGCCACGCGCGACGAGCAATCTCAGCTTCTGTACTTCTCCTTTCCCTGAAGGTGCTACAGCCCCAGGAATGTCGGTCGGACCTCAGAGCCCCCCAGGGCCCTGCTGTCACTCCAGCAGCACCACATCCCCCTGCCCACCAGCACCACATCCCCCTGCCCAGCAGCCCAGGAGCGCTGGGAGCAGAGGCTCGCCACCAGGAAGCCCTTGCGCCTGCGGATGCGGAGTTGGGCCATGAGCTCCTCCAAAGAGCAACCTGAGATGGGTTTATAATTATTCATATTGTTTCTTTTCATATTATCCCAACTCCAAAAACATTACCTGTCTTGGATGTTCACCCACCACCGCATTATCTGAGTATCATGTAAATTCTATCACCCCACCTTCTGTATAAAACACTTTAAAAAACCCAAATCCAGATGAATTACTATATATAAGTAAAAGACTTAAGTTAAAAAAAATTATAAGTAGGAAAGGGGGATTCTCCCCTCTCCCCCCCCCCTTCTAAAAGGACACATAACTATGTTACATCATAAAACCCCACATGGTACTAAGGAAAATAAAAACTTCAACTTAGAATAAATGAGGAATGCAGCAGCCAGAGCTACAAACCTCACTAGGCTTTACTTCTAGTTTGCACTTATTTGGATTTTGGCTGCTTCCAAAGCAAGTATTTAAAATTCTAAGAACCTCAGAGTACACCGACTAGGGTGCATGCTGCAGGTCCATGCAGAGACAAGGATGCTGTTTCTAAAACCAAGATAAGAAAGCCAACCAGTTGAGTGATGCATGTCCTAGTATATTGAAAAAATATTCAACTTTGGAAGTTATCGGTCTCTTATGTTCTCTGCTAAATTCAAAGGTTTATTTCTTCGGAAATCCTTACACACTGCAAGCAGAATCTCCTCATACTGATTTAATAAAGAAATCGGCTTTTAGAAGATGCCTGAGCTTGCAAAGGCTCTCAGGACAGGTAATTTCAGAGCACTTGCAAGATGAATTGTGACTGACCTTTCCAATGCTCTGCAGCAGAGATCCCAGAATTTCACGTTGAAGGTGTTCAAGGGTGAGGGGTGCTCAGTGTTCTGCCGTTTAGGAGTTAAATAAGACACAATACGTGTAGAACTAGAGGAAAAGAGCTTGGTGTCTGGCAGGGCAGTCTCTCTCATCTGGTCCTTCCTGGCTTACTCCTGACACAGCCCACACCCAGCAGGTTGTGCGGCTGGAGCAGAACCAGCAGCAGCTCTGCAGGAGCTGCCAGAGGAACCCGGGCAGAGAGCAAGGGCAGCCCTGGCTACTGTGAGAAGACAGAGGATGGGGTCCTGCCAGGATGGTGGCTGTGAGCGGCACCAGGCAGTGGATCACGCTGGGGTGTGCAAGCCCATGGTGCTGGAGGAAGGCTGAGGGGCCCACAAACTGTGGGGCCAAAATAGGTCTCTGAAAGGGGAGAGAAGAGCACACTTTCTGTAGCTTATCTGAACAAACAGAAAAGGGGAAAAAGTAAACACAAGAATACTTGTGGGGAGAAGTCTCCGTTCACTTCATGAGACCCCAGCTTTTTCAGCTGTTTTTCTCTTTCGGCAGACAAAAATTAAACCCAACCCTACAAAATAGTTATAGAGGAGAACAGAAGCCCTCAGCACTGGGGGAGCTGAGAAGCAGCAATACCAGGATCAGAAGAGTGACAGTGGAGTAGAGGGAAAGCCAGAAGGGAACAGGCAGGGAGAGCCCCGAGAAGCAGAAACAGCATTAAAAACATCTTGGCGTGGCCTCTGGTAACCCGGGGCGAAAATAAGTCTCCAAACCATGTCACGATGTTCCTCCTCTGAAGACACCAAGTGAAGATTGTGATTTACATACACGGCTGGGAGATGCCACTGGTTCATTTCTCAAAAGCTGCCCCTTCCCCTTTTCTTTCTTGTCCCCTCCGTAAAGGGTGGAAACTTTAAAAGAAACTGCAGAAGGCAATTAAAACCCTCTGAAGTAGCACAGTGTATAAGCCAAGCAGGCAGGAGAACACTTCATGGCCAAGGCTCCAGTGTCTGCGTCCCGGAGCGCGGGGAAAGCGAAGCCCCGCACACGCTGCGCTGCCGTAGAGCATCCCTCGCGGGGAAGCCGAACCCCTGCACACGCTGCGCTGCCGTAGAGCATCCCTCGCGCTGCCGCCCAGCTCCTGCCAGGCCACGGAACTGGGAGAGGGGGGAACACCAGCCTGTAGGGTAGGATCATTCAGTCACAGCACCCCAGAAATCACGGGAATAATGCCGTGTGCTCACAGACGGTCGGGGACCAGTGCTGGGGAGGCCGTTGCAGTCCCAACACCGCTGCAAAGAACCCCTCTCGCTCTGCAAACACCCAGGGACACACCCAGGGCCATTTGTCACCAGCACTCGGGCTACAGGTCCACGGCTCCCTACTTGCCACGCTTTCTTGGTCAGTATCGTAGGTTGGGGCTGCATACAAGAATAAGATACCTTCAGAGAAAGAAAAACTAACTAACTAAATAAATAAATGAGGCTTTTCTGTCTGCAGGCTCCCAAGGAAAAGACAAAATCTGCTCTCTTTGCCCCAGACAATTCGGTCAAGATTCTCTGGGGCCTCACAGTTGGGCTAATGAGAAACTCCTCAGCAACCCCCATGTAAAGTGCTTTCATAGGTCTTTAAAATGCCTTAAATTCTCTATATATTTAGTAAGACTTTTTACTTCTTTAAAACGTCCCTTGCTGCTCCTCAAGATGATACTCCTGTGATGTATTACAACAGCAATGCAATGCTGTCTGGCTGGACCCTGGCTTTACAAATACTGAATTTTATTTTCCTGTTAGCTTTGAAGCAGCCAAAAAGCCTTTTTAAAAGCAGATGTGGGCACTTGCCCGGCCCCCTGGCAGCCCTGCCCAGCCCAGCCCACCCTCTGACACTTTTGGGGCGAGACAGACGGGTTCACGGGCTGCATGTGCTGTCAGGAGGGACAAGCAGGGGGAAGGAGTACTCAGCTGCGCTCTTCCTCTGGGACAGAAAACAGCTCTGCCTCTTACACAGCTAAACACTACTGACCAGCTATCTAACAGCAAGCTAAGTCCTCAGATTAAGAAAGGAAAAAGCTTTTTCTCTTCCTTTTACATTAAGAAAGAATGTTTACAAGACCTGAAGAGGAAGGAAATTCACTATATGCCCATTGTTAGACAGGGCTGGTGGACACGGAGGTTATTTATCCCGGTGCGAGGGCAGCCTCTGCCTCCTCATACATCTTCCTGCTTCGGGAGGTTAATACGTACAGACTTCAAGGTGTGGTCATAACAAAACAAAATAAACAACACAACACATGCATATATAAAACTGCTTCTAGTTGTAAAGTATTTGAATAAATTCCTCAGTGTTAGCTACACCAAGGGTTGGATTCTTGCAAAGCAGCTCCCACGGGCAGCCCCTCGCCCAGTGCCGCGGTTCAGTCGGGGACACACAAACCAAACCGTGTGCCTTCAGTGCCCCGCAGCCCACCGCGAGACACGGAGCTGGACCCCAGTGTCCGACACGTCGTGCCCTGCACCAACAAACGCTTGTCCCTCTGACCTGGGCACAGCGACCCAGGCAAGCCCCACGGCTGCCGCTTCGACTCGTACTCACCAAAAACAAGTTACCAATGTAGCTTCTAGTGGTCTGATAGACAGAAGACAGAGCAGCGAAAGCACCTTCTCTCCCCACAACTGCACCTATGTAAATATTTTGCTAGTATAAAACAAACCCCAAAGCAACCAGAACTGTTCCAAACCGACATTCTACCTGCTCTTGCTGTCCCTGTGTACCACAGCAGCCTGGGGCCCCGGCCCCCCAGCCCAAAGCAGCTCTGCAGAGTGCCAGCCCCATTTGTCAGAAGTCGCTTTGTGTGTGTTTGCACACACACAGAGATGTACAAACACACGCAGGAGAAGGGAGAGAAATATGTTAATTTGAACCATCTGGCAAATGTTTCGGAGTTAACAAGTCCCGGGGTTGGCCTTTTGGGCTTTCTTCTGTTGGGAGGGGGTCAAGGAAGGGGAGGCGATTTCGCCGTTTTGCGCCAGGGAAGGAAGGGGCACGAAACGAGAAGCTGAAGCCTGTTTTTTCACCCGTTACTGAACTTCAACATCACGCTACTGGAGCTAATGCAAACAGGAAGATCATAAAAGGACATAATGAAAGTCTCGCACACTGGGACTGAGGGACTGGTTTCAGTTACTGAATATAGCTTTGGGGGCACACCACACAAGAGCCAGCGAGTCCACACAGCCACACCACCACGTACCAGGGCTTTTTATGCTTTTTCTATGTAGCTCCTCTGTCATATTCCAGCCTGCAACCTCTGCCCCACGTCCTGTGCCCTGTCCTGGCTATTGCGACTCCAGGCACACGCAAGAGTGACATCTGTAGCTACTGAGCGTATTTAGAGGAAAATCCCCCAATTAGCACACATTTGCCTTAAGCTGCCATAAATCAGACATACAATACATTTTATCCCGCATCTGACATATTGAATGAGAGCTGCAATTATGGCAGTAAATGAAGAAAAATGGAGCTTCAACTAATTTGGGAGCAGCCTTTCACAGGCTGTCTTTTACTTACAGTGTAAGTCACCAACACCATCCAGAAAGCCCAAATTAACTCCCGCTCTGCACAGAATTTTTTTTTCTGTCGTTGATCTGAACCTCAGCCTGCGTTAAACTCAATACAATTCGAGACTTGTGATAGCACCACCGGGAACTCCACCCCGCCGCTGCTGGAGACGAAGGGCAGGCGAGAGAGCCGGCACGCGCTCCCCTCGCGCGCCGTTAGCTCCAGGCACAAAGGGCCCTTCCACAGCACGGCCGGGGGTCGCGGCAGCACCGGCAGCGATGCTTGCTGGCGAGGGCTCGAGCAGACACACCGTTCGGAACGCCGCAGCGCCCAGAGGAGCGGCACCCAGCGCAACCGGGACAAAGCGAAATGCCACGAAGCGCCACACAAAGGCAATTTGCGCCTTCAAGACCAGCTAGATGCTGACTTCAGAAAGAAAAGTCTCCTGTGAGCCAATCTCCCCTTGACTCCCATAAACCCCATGCTAACCAGGAATGCAGCACCATTGTTAATTTTCATATTACTGCTCAGTTTCTGAGCTGTTTGCACGTTGCTGCTGAGCTTCTGAGAGAACACCACTGTGCAGTCCAATGTGAAGAGAGCGCAGAAATAGCCTTATTGGCTTCAAAGAAATCAAACACATTAGAAGAATTTCATAAACGTTAAAGACATAACGAAGAGTAAAATATCTTTACATGGGGCGCAAGCAGCGACTGGGATGTGGCAGGCTACTCTGAACGCAAGCTGTCTGACGTTTACCCTCACACTTTGGTTATCAATACATATTACACAGTTACAGGCAGAGTTGCTTTATCCTGTTCGGCTTCTTGATTTTCTTTCTATTCACATTGTCAATGTAACATAGATGAAGAAGCCCCAGGCACATGCTTAAGTGTTATTACTACCAAGCAGACTAAAAGCTGGTTCAAATGTTCGAACTTTCTACCGTGGCAATGTACCACTTTTATTCTCCAGCCCTGACAGTACTTTCCAGTTTTCTCCAACAAGAGAAATACAACATTCCAGTAGAGACAGAGGTTTAAAATTCCTATTAAAGCAGCTTTTATGTAATTAGATTGGAATGAATGTGCAACAGTGCCCATTGCAGAAAACTTCAAAGTAGTTATACTGGAGAAATCACAACCCGTTTCAGTATGCCCACAAGAAGGAGGAATGGCTCTCGGGAGGATAAGAGTATATTAGTCTCTGTATGTAATAGATTTTATTGACCATATGGAACTGATATAAAAATTGTGTTGCAGTGGGTAGTCTTGGATTTGAGACAGGAATGTGACATACAAAATACAGTTCCTCTAAAAAGCCTGGCAGCTTTCTGGCAGTTTTTGCAATCAGAAGAACCTAAAATATTTACCTGATTGAGTCACTGATGAGTCCCAGGTCAAAGCAAAATCTGAAGATTCACCCTCTTCAACTGAAAAAGAACAAAAATGAGCTGTGATTACGAAAACAAACCAACTGAAAAGCAAGATCATCAGAGAACTATGTTCACTATGACATTAAGTATTCAATCAGAATTTTGCACTGATGAAAAAGAACTTACTGCTTTCTATACAATTAATTCATACGGTGGAAATTCAGTAAAGATATTTCCCCTATGTTTTAACCTAAATATAGAATTTCTGTTTGCAGTTTCTTCCTGAACAGGTATCAGTAAATTCATGGGGAATTTAAAATATACTATTACAATGTGCAACCATGTTCTGTAATATGGCACTCATAAATAACTGCATTTAGGGCTTGCTGATGTGAAAGCTATCAGAGCCAGGTGCTCAGCACTTGCAAGTGACTTATCTATAACCTTCTGCCTGCTAAGAATTATAAAATATCATTTGGATTCTTACATTCTTGAAAATACCTAAGATATCAACTGAGAAGAAGCAGGGTAAAAAAAGAGCCCAATCCTGCCATTGCTGAAATCAGTGGCAGTTTCACTAATGTGAGACTGGGCACTTGAAAAGGGTAAATACAGAAATTTTTCCTTTTAATTGCAAAAGTTTGTCACCTTCACCTGCCTCCCCTGTCACTGTGACAGCAAACAAACTTAAATCATGCATCTTTTTTTCCCTGAAGAAAAGTATTTACTCCATGCACCGAACAATTTCTAAATCTTTTATCTAAATTATGTTGGATTCCAATACAAATTCTACATAATTCTGCAACTGAAATGCAAACCACATTGCAAAGCCACAAGTACAGCCCCTACTGACCAGATGAGATCAGTATGCCCGGGCTCTGGAATGTGCTCCAGTGATTGCTTACAATAAGTATTTCCACCACAAGACTCTTGATGTTATGCTTCCCCCCCTCCTTGTTGTTGTTTTGCCCCAATGCAGTCAGGAATTCCAGCATGCTGTAAAAGCTCCTCTATCAGGTTGATGTGCGTGGTGACAAACTGTGGCATCAGGAACAGAGAAGATAATTTACATAGGCAGTGCCCTGACAAATTCTGGCTTTATGTTCAGACCATTAACAAACGTGTACACCAGAAAAGGGCACTGCCCCAGTCCTGCTAGTCTGCAAGTTTACTAATGGAGGAGCAAGGAGTTGGGCCACTTCTTTTGGAGACAAAAAAAATAAAAATAAAAATCATACTTGAGACACAGTTACCCTTTTCCAAAGGAAGTCTGTTAGCATGAAGGCCATGTCACATAATAGCAGTTTCCAAAATGCTAAAGACACGAAGCTACAAGGTTATTGAACCCGTCAGCAGGACTATTCCTTGCCAGAGGCTTGGCTTGCACATGCTCTCTCCTAAGGGCTCACCTACCATTTCGTGCTCTGCAAACCACCATCTTGTTCCCATTTTGACCTATGTCTCAATAGGAAAAACTCTGGACATAGTCACCCTAAATACAATTTCACTCTTACACAAATATACGTATCAAAATCTACATACATTTGGGAGGTTTCTGCTCAAAAACTAAGTAAACCAAGTTAGCAATTCATGTACCTTACTCAAAACAGACAAGTGAAATGTTTTCATTTTATTTTATCCTTGATGACTGGTTTTGGTCACCTTGCTTGGACACTTTCTTATATTACCATTCTTGTGATGAGGCTTTTTTTACATCTTCACATTTTGTCTTGCAAAGAAGTAAAAGAAAAAAAAATAAATAGGAAAAAAAAAAAAAAGAAGAAAAAACCCACAGTCTCTTAAAAATACATAAAGGCCATAAACTCAGTCCTAGTCAAGCAGAAGTATATGGGATCATCAGCAATTTTAGCAACACACTGCCTTTCGTGTTGGTTAAACACCGGAGACTGCTCTAGTCCTTGAGCTGCTGTAGGGCAGCTGGCTCCAGCACGGAACAGAACCGTGGTTTTTGGAATCCCTTAAATGAGGGCAAAGGTTTGAGTCAGCCTCTGTTGGCATTAATTTGCTTTGCTCCCTAATGACTGAAAAGGGGACAGAGAACACGTATGTGAAGATGACGGCACTTCAATTCGCTTTCTGTTGCTGCAGTCGCGGTTTCAGGTTCTCCCC
Source organism: Actenoides lindsayi (assembly GCA_025331215.1). NCBI lineage: Eukaryota > Metazoa > Chordata > Aves > Coraciiformes > Alcedinidae > Actenoides > Actenoides lindsayi. The sequence goes on along the minus strand of WTSP01015382.1, from coordinate 39,666 downwards.
TCCGTTTGCACAGACCCCCCTCACAGCTGAGGGTGCTGCACCTCCGCGGAAGGGGAAGGACCGGTGGGATGGAGCCTCCTGAGCTGAGACACAACCACATCTCCCTGCAGCTGCTGCTCACACCACTAATCCCACTTTTTCTCCCCAACCCCTCCTCCCCTTTTCTTTTTTTAAGCAAACAGCATCTTCCATAGGATCAACTGTAAGAGAAAGGAAGAGCCGAGCCTGCTCCCAGAGGCATTAGAGCACTGGACTGCTGTTTCTCCTGGGCAGCGGGACAGCGCGTCCGAGTGTCCCCTCGGGCAGGGGCACTGCCAGCAGGGAGCCAGCACCCCACGCTGCTTGCCATGCTGCTGACCAGGAGTACCCAGACACGTCTAGGTAGGACATGACCACAGGGCAAGGCCGGACTGGCACTACTGAGGACCAGTGTTAGGTGGTTTTATGGAGTGGCATGATCACAGTGACAGCCAGTTGGGAACCCTGACCTGAGCATTTGATCCGTGCCCATCTGCCCAGTAAGCTAGGCGGCGGGCACAGGGAAGCAAGGGGCAAAGGCAAGGCACATCCAAAAGAGAAAGATTGTGTCTATCCACCAGTGCAATTAGAAGCCTCAGAGGTCTGGAGGGGAAGGAGGTCTAAAGCAAAAATATGGGTGATCAGGTTTTGTCACAGGCACCAAGTGTAACTGTTAAGTACCTCCCTACTCCACCATGCTTCTGCCCCCTCTCCATAATGGGTATAAAACCAAAGCCTGAGAGGCTCCTCCACGGCCACCTTAATCTTCTGGATATAAATGGTTATTATTAGGAGCTGGCATCTGACGTGGGGTCACTGCTGGCTTTACCTCAGCCTCAGCCACAAGCAGAAGCCACAGAAGCCAGAGGGAAAGATAACTGGTTTCTTCCTCCCAACCTCAACACCCAAGCAATTGCAACTAAAACTTGTTCTCAGCTGCATATGGCTGTTACTGGACTCAAGAGGAAGCGGGAGGAGCTTTCCGGGGCTGGCTGGAGATGTGGGGACATGGTACTGTGGTGGAGAGTAGGAGTTCCACAGACTCCCATATGGGGACAGATCCCCTGGGGGTTGCCTTAGGGCTGGGCCAACACTCCCTGGGAGGGGAAAGTGGGTCCAGAACAGATTTAGCTGCTACAGCTGTGAAGTGATTTCCAACTCTCTTCACTAAGAATCAAGTCAAAGAAAAAAAAATCCCTTAGTCCATAACATTAGACAGAGTAATTCACTTAAGTTGATTTTTCAGTTAACGTTTCTGTTTCTTATTTTTCTCATCATCCCTTCAAACCTAGGTTGATGGAGGAGACCAGTGTGCATTAACATTCACTTTGTGGATGCTGGTTTAGCGGTGATGGGCAGAAAAAGCCTGTGAAAAGGCAAAAAGCATTCAACACAATTGTTTCCAAAACACACTGCGTAGAATAGCTCCACTCTTTCAGTAGCAGGAAAGGAGGTTTTCTGAGACACACCAGACACAATCATAACTACTGAAGTCAAATACTAGATGATTCCATCTGTGCTTGTTAATCACTCCGAGCGTGTGGATATGCAAGTCTGTATCACTGATGTTCAGCATGGGCAGGAGCCACCCACGTACCCAAAATGCTCTGTGCTTTGGGAATACTGCAGGAAACGGCAGCGCGGTTGAAGACGAACAGCTAAGATTCTATAAAGCAACTAGAGCTCTTGTACCAGCTCTAACTACCGGAGTTCTGGGGATACAACGGTAAAGGCTCAGCATTTCATGGAATTTTTGAGGCATTTCATACTGGGCATTGAAAATGAAGACACCCAAAATCACTGATGTTAAGCTTTGGGCAAAATGTTCACCAACGTACCTCACAAGTTTTTGTTGGGCACTTCCCGTCTTCTTTCACAAACCCACCTTTTCTCCCCAAATTCCATTGTATGCCTGCACGTGGAGCCGTGGTTGCAACCACAGCAACTGCTAAGTAGTTACACTCTTGTCTCCAGCTGCTCGCTCCCTACAAACGAGCATTTGGAAAAGGACATCTTTACTCCTTCAGCGACAGAGACACTCTAGGGAGAGGGCAGCAGTTGAGTCCCGCTCTGCTCCTCGTGCCATGGGCAGAACTGCAGCCGTGGTGCACGACTGCGGCAGAGAGGGCACGCCTGTCTCCCAGGGCCAAGTTCACTAGGCAGTTGATGAGGAAGAAAAAAAATAGATGGGCAACAAACAGTTTCAAAGCCACGTTAAACCTTGGTATCACTCACAGCACTGTGTTTCTATTTTGAAAGCATTAGCATTTTTCTTCCTTCTCTTTTGTAAACAGTCCATAGTATTTACTGGCACACAGCAATAAAATAATGGAAATAAACAGAGACACCCTTGTAGCTGCATCCTTCAGGGTGATGATTACACGAAAGTTATAGATAGCTCACCCAAGAGCATGCCTGCTACAGCAGCTGTGCCTTTGGAGAAATCTGGGGGCTGTCTCTGAAGCTGAGACTCTTCAGGAAGGCTGGGTTTGAATTGAAAATAGCCTTGGTCTGGCAGCATAGAAATATCTCACTGCTAGTCAACTCAAAAAGATGGGTAACTTTGTGCCCTGCCCAGCCATGGCCTGGTGCAAGGAGGACATCAGTGGCAGCAGGAGGACACACATCTGCTTCCATTCCCCGTTCTGCCTGAGCACAGGATGACTCACTGCTGTCATGCCTTGAGAAGATCCCTGTTCTGCTCCAAGTGATTGTGGGACCCAAAGCCAAGAGCCAAGGCCAGGGCTGACGTGGGAAGGAACTGCGGGCAATGGCAACATCACAACACAGCACTTTCCCCCCCCCCAATATTTGCATTTTGCCCACTCATCTCAGATTATCTGCAAGGATGCTTATTTAATTGCTAGGTCCTAAGTGCTCCATGCTCAAAGATTTTGGGGTTTTGTGCTCAGAGAAACTTCTGAAAGGATTCAGCATCCATTCCCCTAAGAGTGAGAACATCTATTTATGGGGCTACCATTACCTGAACTCCATTCACAGTCACAGTGCTTATTTAACACTTTATCACTCCCAGGAAAGAAGTTAACCTTATCAAAGTAAGATGCTTCTGAACCAAATGTTGATTTCTAGATGCAATCAAGCTTTACAAGTGAGCAACAGCCCCTCAGTAACTCAGATGGCATGTGCATGCTCCCTTATGCTATTACACAGGCTTCGAGGACCACAAGGACCAGTTTAACACTTCCCAGAATATAAGAACTCCATCGTATGCTAACTAAAAATGTCAGGAACTGCAACAGTTTGAGAAACTGCTGAGAAATATGTCAGGTTATAAGCAAGTCCCCCAGCTTTCCCCCCACTTTCCTCAACCAGGGCTGTTACTGGGAGCTGCATTCAGGACCAGGGCCCCACTCTCACGCACAGGCAACCTTTGGAAACACCGTGCACGGAATAGTTTGAGTGCAGAAAATGCTGGTGCCGCTCTTTAGTTTGGAGGGCTTTGTCGGCTTTTGTTGGTGCCAGAAGGTTCTCAGATAAACCCGGGGAAGGCTCACCAATGCCCAGGTATTAGCTATAACGTACGTGTCAAGATTCACAGCTCTCCCTCTAGAGAGATACTCCAGCACCAGTCTGCATTGTGCCAGTCACACAATAACCACGCATCTTCCCTGACCTAGCTGTAGGTACTGGCAAGCAAGAGCTCTGTGATCTTCCGCAATCTTCAGGCTTCTTTGCTGCCTTTCAGCCACACGTCTCTGTGCTGTCCTGCCCAACCTTTGCTCCATCCCTCCCATCACATGAAATTACACACTCCCAAATCAGCCAGGGACACAGAATAGCCCCATCCGACCACCATTCATCTGCTGTGACTCATCCCACAGCACTCGCAGCCTGGGATTGGATACAGCGCCCTTAATCCTGCCAAATGCAGAGCAGCTTCCATTGCCACAAAGGCAAAGGGAGCTGAGGATGCTCAAAACTTTGTGGACTGGGCATTGTAAATTAGCCGGTTTCCAGCTGCTTGGCGTGGCAGGAGCACAAAGAATGTTAACAATCTTCACACTTCAAATAGCCAGACATTTTCCATACACATCCCGAGCCTGTCCTTTGGAGAGGTGTGGATAGGCTTGCTCTTCAGACTGAAAGGGGAGGAGAATACCTCTGCCCTCGCTCAGCCTACCGCCCAGAGAAGTTCAGTCTGCACGGCCTCAAGAGCTGCTACCACAACTAGCAGTGGCATATAACAAAGGAAAACAAGTTTAGAAATGGCTACTTTGAGGAGAAGACAGCTAGCCCCTTCCGCCCAGGTCACACCCTAGCAGGGTGCAAGGCTTTCCCTCCCTCCCGCTTAGACGGTCCCTGTTAACAAGCTCCACCTCGGTGTACCGGCTAGAGAAGAGTCTGCAGAGGAGCATCCAAGGAAAGCAGCGGTATGAAACCCATCACCTTTGGTCTCTGATGGAAGCAGCGCTGGGCAGAGCCGCAGAGCGCTGCCTGGGCACGCAGCAGGGTGCGCAGCCAGCCCCGCTGCCCATGAGGAACCGGGCTGCCCCGCTTCCCAGCGGGCTGCGGCCTTCTTCCACCAGTGCCCAGAGGAAACCGGCACAGCCAGCGGGAAACAGGAAGGTTTGTGGGGCTTCACCAACCCGCTGAGAATAGGTGCCCATTTGTGCAGCCTGAGGCGTTTGCCATGGCTGGCAGCTAGGCTGACAGGCAAACCCGCCATGGCCCCTCCACACCCGCATGGGGGGAGGCAAACAGGTTCGTGCTCCATACCAGACGGTCCAGCCCGTTCGCCCCCTTCGGAAAAAGCGGCTTTGCAAGCCGATTCCTGCCAGGTCCCCCAGTGTTTACCAGATCGTTTCCTTGTTTGCATGATCATTTCCATTCGGCTTTAGTAGCACTTAGCCCCTTTTTCCCCGCGGGTGGGTGGCGAGGAGCAGCGGGACACCCAGGCATCCCCAGAGAGGTGACGGCACATTCCGCGCCCACGCCCTAACGCCGGGATCCCCCGGGAACCGCCCCGCCGCAATCGCGCAGCTCCAGAGCCGCCTCCCTGCTCTGTCCCCGGCCCGCGGTCCATTCGGCCATCGGTGGCCCTTGGCCAGGAGGGGTTTTTCCACCTTAAATAGGAGCAGTTAGTATTAGTCCTTTCCTGGGCCAGCAGGACAGGGAGTAAGACAAGAGGGGTTACTGACACAGCTTATTTAGCCAGTTCAGAACCTAGATCTGCACAAGTTCTCTAGCCGCTTTTCTCCAAAGTCAGTAACAGGGCTTGGCAGAGATCGCGGGTTTTGCTGGCAAAGTCAGGCTTTTTGTGTGAAGGAGGGAGGAGTGGGGAAACCCAGACTGCTGTGTTCTCTAGGTCAGGGAAGAGGAAAAAAAAATTAAATAAAAAGAAGGGGAAAAAAAGAAAAAAGGAAGAAGGAGGAGACAAATGGGGCAGAATTACAAAGGAAAACTAAAAAAAATTGAAAAAAAAAAGCATAGTTAGGAACAGAAAAAGATGTGAAGGTGATTAAGGAGAAGAAGACAAACAACAAAATAAGGTAGCACTAGCAGGTTTATGCAAAGGAGATCTAATTATGGGTGGCTAAATCCTCCAGGACATTAATATTCCATCGTAATGTGTCTAGTTTCCTTCTTTCCAGACATGGCAGGGAGGAAATGAGAATCACTTAGATACACTGTTTAATGAGCAAATGATGGACGATCCCCAAATACAGCCTGCCTGAGAAGTATCCATTAGCTTAAACTCGCACCGTAAATCTGCGCGCAGCTAACGGGCCTGCCTCTGCCTCTTCAAACGCTGCAGCAAAACTTAATGGAACTGCAAGGAGAGAGAGGGATCGGTGTGACTGAAAGCCTCACCTCTCTCAGGTGAGAGGGACCATAGGACGCAGGTAACGCTACTCAGCCCTTCCCACGGACCGCACACCTGACTCACGAGCCAGAGCGTGTTTATTCCCAGCGCTCAGATTTAGGTTTTGTGTTTCTAATTTGCAGACTTCACTGGAGACATATTTCCCATCAAAACCTATTATGTAAATAAATATGAGTGCACGGTGTAATAAAATGCAGCCAGTGTTTCAGGTTGCTCTCCAGATCAATCTCTTATACATACAATACATTAAGCTTACAGTCCTTAAAAGGGGGCCTGCCTACACCCCGTTTCCATACTTTATAGATTGGGGATCAATGCTCTTACCAACAGCCCTTACAGCTTGTCATTGAAGGTTAATCCCCAGAGGGCTGGGTGGGGTTTTCTCCCTTTTAATTGCAATACACAGTATGTATCTGTGAAGTCTTCAGGAATTTAGAGGTTGCCCTGGAAGAGGCAGCTGTCTGAGGAGCTCTGTGCTATGGAGGAGACCTACAGCAGCAGCTCCGCCATCCCACGCTAGTACCACATTTTACCAGCAAGCTGGTGCAGATCCATCCCAGCAATAGCTGGCATTGGGACCACCCAGTTTGAGGTTCTCTGGGTTCCATCAGGAAGCACCATACCTGCTCCTCTGCCCCAAGGAAACACAGTCCCCTTTGCTGGGTGTGCTGCTGGTCCCTCCTCCATCCTGCAGCAGGCTGTGCCATCTTCCTGCATCCCAGCACAGGGGACTCACCACTGGTGCCTCCCCATCCTCCCCCTGCATTTTTGGGCAAAAATCTCTTTCAATATTCATTGTTCCTAATTGTTTTTTCCCCTCTCAGAAATGCAGGAAGGGGACTGAAGTCTGCAGATCTTTCTGCTTTTTCTGCCTGGAGTTTGCCTGGCCAAGAGACTGGCACATCCCACCCAGCCCAAGGGACCCATCCCACCAATGACCTATTTGTGCCTAGCACAGAGCTCCCACTGACCCGTGGCTCCCTGAGATCCATCATCTGCAATAAGCTCTGCTGGCAATGGATGGGAGCACCCCGTGTCCCCACCCTCACCTACCGTGGCTGGGCTGAGCTCCAGCCCACACCACAGCAGCTCCAGTGGGGTGAGAGCACAGGCACGGGGCTGAAAGCAAAGAGGTGGGGAAGGAACTGGAGATGCACAAGGACATGGGGTGCAGGGTGGCCCGCTCTCGTGGGCAGGGATAGGGGATGGTAAGCACTGGCTGCCTGCCAGCACGCTCCTCCCTACATTATTATATGCATTTCTAAGGCAACTGTCACCATAGTGTCTGCACCTTCTTTCAAAAATAGATCTACCACAAGTAAACAGGCACTTTAAAGCTCAAGTGAAACAAAACAGGCAAATCTGGCATTCCCCACACTGCTCATAAAACCCATGTATTTTACTTCAGCAGCCCAGAGTTTAAATATTCTTGCTCCATCTGGAACACTGCTGGGTGACAGAAACATGCATGTGTTGAAACCCTAACCAACTGGAACACAGAAAGCAGAGAAAGGGGGAATTAACACACCTACAATTCATGGCCGGCACTTGAATCCCATGAGTTGTATTTGCAAGTTGTGAAGCAATCCCTTGCTCTGCTACAATACCAGAAGCAGGTTGAAGTTACCCAAAGACAAGACAATGATGCAAGAGACTCATGAGAAGTGACAGACCAGAGGTGGTTCAGTACAAAGACCAAGTTGCTACTCAAATACTCTGAACTTCTTGCAACTTCCTCCAAACTCTGGGTGTAGAAGTTGTACTAGTGAAGGCTCTGCTACCACCCTATGTGCTTTTGGGTCCAGATACCTATGGAGGGAAGGTATACAAATCTGGGTGTCACCTAAGACAGTATTTGCAAACACGTGGGGCACAGGGGCTCTACTTTGGTAGACAGAAGACCCGAGTTGCAGTTGGCAGACACGAGGTGCACACGGAGGTTCAGCTAGAGGGGTGGCACAGGTCAAAGGGATGCCAGAAAGGCTTTTATGGTTTCCTGAACGTAAAGAAATGGCTATAATGAAATGAAGTTTCAGAATGAAGCCAAAACACCACGAAAGTCAAACCTGGGGCTTTGCACAGACAACGCAGGGTCTCACCAAGTCTACTTTATTGCATGCTTTGCTTCTCGGGGGCGGTGCGCAGGTTGGAGAAAGAGAGAGAGAAGAAAGAGCACTATTTTTACATAAAGGTTCTCTATAAGCAGGATATCTAATAAAATAATTGAAAAGTGCTGGCCCTGTCTTGAGGCAGCTAATGAGGATGATCAAAAGTTAACATCTAACACCGAGTAATGACACAGAGAAAGAGGAAATGTTCTGAAACTAACGCACATAGGCTGGTATATGGAAACAGGAATCAAACCAGGGAAGAACAGAAGCAAACAACTAGGATCTGCCTATGGGCAGTTGGGCCATAACTCCTTACACCAGCTCTTGCTCTGGTGAAGCACACACAGAGATCTACATGCACCAGCAGAGCGAGTGCTCCCTACCTATGGCCACACTCTGCTCTTCACAGCTACTGTGTTCTGCTCAGCCAAAGCCACCCGACCAAGCACAGCTCTATAGTAAGAAACTCACCAAAACCACCCCATTCTCTGTCCCACCTGCTATGGTCAGACCAGGAGCCACATCCCTCCAGACCCTTCTGCTGTGTACAGAGAGTAGCCTTTTTCTTCCCTTCAGCAAGGAGCTGCAATCAGGGTTCAATACTCTCCAGCTCATCTCTCTCATCATCACCGTACATCAAGTCTCACTTCACAGCAATTTTCCCACTATGGATTTCATCCAGACCCAAGAGAAGCAGATGCAACATCTCCCATTTCACATGGAACAAGCGTGACATTATTGTCAGCCTCCATCCTAAGCTGTCCCAGATGACAAGGGGACCCCAATTTTCAGATGTACGTTCAAGGCAGAGAGCTTAATGCCAAAATAAAATTCACACTTGCAAATGCGACAAAAAGAATAGAAAATTACTTAAACAGCAGCAATTACCTTAAGGGTCACTGATGAAACAGTAAAGCACACAATTCTACTTTAACACACGTTTAAGTCTCTTGCTTCATAATTGTTCAAAGCAGGTTTTATTACTTTATGCCTAAAGCCCTCGTCCCTGCCGCAGCAAGCTCCAGCAGGAGCAGAGCTGCTCTACCAAACATTCTGTTGAGCATCGTGCTGCCCTCCACAAACACCCCTTCAGCACCAGGACTATTAATCACAGCTGAAAACAAAACACTTTTTGAAATCTTCCACCAGATTTCTACACCTCAGCCTACAAAAATTACCTCTTGTTTTTACTGCTAATCCTTCAAACTTGGAAATTTTTTCACTGGTGAGCTATGTTTACAGTGGAGGTAGCACAGGAAAAGGAAAAGAGAGGAGGTTTTTCCTGACCAGCCATTTTAATTAGAGCTATAAGGGCTTGGAAAAACCGATCTGGTGAGTGGAGTTATTTCCCCCTTTCCTCTCCTCTCCAGATGCTGGTCCCGATCGGAAAGGCCCGAATCTCCAGAAGCGTAAGCGTGCCGGGCTGGCAGTGCCCCGCTCAGCTGCCCTCGCAGGGGGTCAGCCCCTCCACGGCCAAACAAGGGAGGCTTTGGCTTTCCTGAGCCAGTGCAGGGTTTGGAGGGCCATTGGTAGTTTTTCTTGAGCAAATAGCTCACTGTAGCTCTTTTGTGCATGCAACTGTATGCATGTGTGTGTGTGTGTGTGTGTGGTAATACTCCCCAGGCTCACTCATTTTAATGCTGCTTTCTCCCCAGATGAAAATATACATATTCTTATTAAGGAAAAAAAAAATGTGCTAAGTATAAATTTGCATCTATGATCATTTCTGGTTCATAAATTGTATTTTAATAATAAAACAATATACTCTTCTGTACTGCCTCTTAAATACTAACAGGAAAGTCTGTCTTATTTGTACGCAAGCCTAAACATGCTGATGAAGGAACTCACGAGTGGGATGAAATAAATACTGTGAAGTGAAACATAGATAAAAGGGTAAACAAAAGCAGGTGTAAAAGGTAGAGAATCCAGCACCTCATCCTGCCTCCTTCACCACAAGAAGAGCTTCTTCAGTCACACGGAATGACCCACATGAGCTCCACGCTTTCCTACTGCTTACCCAGGCCAAGGGGCATTCTGCAGATGAGATTCTTCCTACTAGAAAGACAGGCTTTGTCAACTGCATTAAGGTGAGAGAAATTACAATGAGGGAGAGAAAGCTGTATATAGCACATGCACTCCTTCGTAGCCTCAAGTTTCATTTGCAGAAAACCCAACTCAGCCACCATAACGCTGAAACCTATTCTTTAATGACCCCTTAACAACCTGTCCTTAGCGCTAACATACCATAAATAAATTTCAACATCTTGTTATGCGTGCTGTTTGTTTTAAACAGGACTAAAAGGGGAACACGGCTCCTATTGAAAATTGGCACACGTACAAAGCAAGGGAAAGCTGGCTTTTAAAGCTTTATCCCAAAGCCGTCTTTAATTCCTGTTAAAACTTACAACTTTTCCACCAAAATGAAACATAGAAAGAGTTTCCAAATATTTTATAATTCCGAATGGATTTCCCTAGTGTAACAGTAATAATATTTTTACAGTTAAAAGATCCACTGATTTAATAAGTGTGATTTGTGTATTTAGAAAATTCATTAGAGCAGACATTCCCCGACATTTTTAGATTTATTTATTTATTTAGCCTAATTTGGGTACACTACTTCAAAAGAACGCTTAGAGCTTCCCAGTTCCTTAGTCACTCACTAATAACATCTAATAATTAATAAAGACATGTAAATTCTTAACTCCCAGAACTATTCCAAACTTACTATCTGTACGCTTCATGTCATGTCTCACTTATAGATATCTGCATTACTTTGTTTCGTAAAATGCTGAAGGGACACGTACTTATCTTGCTCTCCACCAAGAGTGGATATTCAGGCAGCGCTGCAACCCAAGCAAAACTAAACCGAAGCCTGAGCAAACCTCTCCACAGAGTTTTCCAGGCAACCGTGGAGGTTTTTAGCTGGTTTTACTGCACAGTTGTGGCCCTCCTGCAAACGCCCGGTGCGCGCACCCATGCGTAAGCGCGCGCACGCGTGCACATGAGCAAGCGGCTTGGGGGGCCCCGCACTTCTTCAGCCGCTGTGCAGAAATGCAGGTGTGGTGTTGGGTGAGCGCATCGGGATGGTCTCAGTAGCACTAATTTTGTAAATGCAAAGAGTAAATGCAATGCTCGGGACAGCAACTCCAAAAGTATCTGTAGAAACAAAGAGGGCAGAAGGGAACACCCTCATCTGCCTTTGTAAGGCCACCAGCCCCTTTTGCCTCTGAATCCAGAGCTGCTAAAATGCCTATTCTATGGGGAGAAACCATGAGGAATAACATTAACTCAAACCATCTTTACTTGGAGGCAAATTATATTGTGTCTGCTCCTCTCTGACAAGTGCTGCTGTCAGGGCTTTGTGTTCTGCAGCATTTCCGTGTCATATTTATTTGCTTTGTTTTGATTCCTGGTCTTATGTCGGGAGGAAAACTGCCAAAAGCGTAAGTCCCATCTCCTACCAGTATTGCTAAGCCTGGGAAATGAGGCATAAGGATTTCCACATGCGGCTTAAGCCAGTACGTTGATAGAAGTTTACTTCATCCGAGTTGTATTTCTTTAAGTCTTGTATTTAAATTTCAGTGGACTAAATGAATGAAAGAAAGAAGGGCTTGAAAGAAGACTGAAAATAGCCCCAAATAAAAGGTGCCATAACAGGTGTTATGAAATGACCTTCAGAAGAAACTTCCCAGGCCAGAACCAGGCACAGATGCAAGGTCATTCATACAGGGACAAACTAACTGCGTGATAGTTTGGCTATGTGTAAAACAAGCCCCCTGAGTTTAAATGCTTTCTGTTACAACTTCTTATAACCTGCAAATCTCTTCCTCTAAGCCAAAATGAGGCAGAAAGAATGCACACACAAAAAAAAGTGCCTACCTTTCAAAAGGAGCAACTTTCTTCCAAGTTAACCACTATAGAAAATGCTCCGATAATTAATTTACAGTTGAGGCAAATAGGGTTACTTAGCTGAACTAATGATTTTTCCCAGGCAAATTTCATCCCTAGCCAGTGGGTCAGCAAAGCAGAGCTCCTCTACAAATTTTTGTGACATCTGAATACATTTCCTATCCACACTTGTATTTTTCCCTCTTGATGAGATTTCGCTGTCGTTCTCTTGATTTCCTGATAAAGTTACACGATGTTATGGAAAGGCTGCAGCAAACACAAGCTGTGCTGGTGCTGAGCGCACGCTCACTCACGCCTCACGCCACAGGCGTGCTTTGGCCACGCACACGGCGGTACAGAAACGACTCGAGTCCCGCTGACAAATGGACTGTCTAAATAGCAGTGCAGCAGAGAGGGGATCGACCGCCGCCATCCCTTCTGGACGAGTTACTGACACCACAGCGTTCTGGGAAACCATCCCTTCGTATTAGTGCTGACTGGTTTCAGGGATGGGCTGTTCAAGTGGCTGTCACTCAAGCACATGTAAAACTTGCTATCGATCAGAAAGCCAACCCTGGGATCGATCAGGCTGCAGACATACTTTCTCCTCCATCATGCAAGCAATTTGTCTAAAAATGCGGAAACATTCTTTTTGTTAGGACGAGGTTTTCTGATAATCTCTGGGAGGAGGCAGAAACAAAAGCCGCTTCTAAACACACACAATAATCATGATGCTACTACACTCAGGGAGACTTGAACTTGCCCCTGACCTCCCAGCTCTTCCCCGTCAGCCCTGGCCACACCAGAAGCTTCCTCGGGTGATGGTTAGTGCCGGTACCCCAGGGTGAGCTCCTTGCCACGGCTTTACTCGCCACACTGGCTCTGGATGGACGGCCCTGAGCACCCCTCACCCGCAGTCTGAGCTTCTCCACCTTATCAACAACTAAAACCACCTCCAATTCCAACTCGGGGGATGGGGATGTGTTCTTCCCTGTCTTTTCAGATAAACTGGGAACGTTTTACTTCTAATATGAGCAATATTGCACTTACCCACTTCTCACTTCAACAGCCAGCCCGACACCAAGGCAGGACGTGTTGCCAGTTCTGATGGCTCACACGCATAACACAACCTCCACATCTGCTCAACAACAACTCCACCATATTAAGGGCTAAAATGCTTAAGACCTGAAGGTATTTAAAATTATACAGTATCTTAAGTCCTACTTAAAAGTCAGGCTTTTTTTTTTTTTGGCAGAGTTACTAACCTGCTTTCTAAATAAGACACGTAAGTGGCTCCTGTTGGAGCAGGAATGGTAGCAGATACTGTGCTCGAGCCTGGACCCTTTGGTTCCTCTTTCCAGAGCGCAGAACACCTGAAAGAGCTGACACTTGCTCCAATTCCTCAAACCTTGAGGAAAAAATTAAAAATAAAGAAAGAAAATCTCTTGCTTTTTTCAAATAATGATTAAGGACATTTAAAAACAGCAACAAAACAAACAAAAAAACCCCAAACAAACCAACAGCAACAACAAAAAAACCCAAACAAAAAAACCCCAAACCACTGAATGCACTTCCTTTTTAAATAATGCACTCTTGAATTAAAAAAAAAAAAATTCTTTCACATCTGTGCTTATATGATAGATGCTGTTCAAAACCACAAATTAGTCTCCTAAAATACCACACTTCCACCCACTCAGCTGAACCTGGAGATTGCTTTAAACAGTCTGTTTCTGGGCTACTGGAGGCAGTGGAATTTGGAGTGAAGCCTTCTCTTCTAACCAGACTCATCACTTATTTACATGGAAGTAACGAGACCATAAGAGGCACCAGGGTAATGATGTGCAGCCCAGATGCTTACTGGGTACCCACAGAAACGTTACTTGCAGACTGAAGAGAGCAAGAAGGAAGGGAAGAATTTGGAAAGCAGCTCCGGGACTGGCAGAAGGTAGATCAGCTCACTCCCAGCTCCCCCTTTCCGGCTTCACCCTTCCTTCCTCTCACCTTAGACATCCCACCACAGTCAGCCCTATGGCCAAGTGCAGGAGTGAATGGCCATTGAAACACTTCTGCCAAACACTTTGGGTTTTTCCACGTCAAACAGCAGATATATGTAAAAGAAACCAACCTATGGAGTTTCTAAATCCATACCTTAAGTGATACCTTTTAAAAAAGTCCTTTGCTTCAGCAGCAGTGAAGGATCAAACTTCCACATGCCTCATGTGTCTACACCACTTGAAACCAACCACCCACAACTGGCTTTGTAGGCAGTAAGACCTTCTGAAGTGGCATTGGCTGCAGATTTCTTCCCCAGGTGTGCTGACATAGCTGGGTTTGGGGTTGCAGTGTCATATTATTTGAAGACAGCTACTTAACATCGTTTAAACTTTAACTGGAAACACGACAGATTACTGCTCCTTGATCTCCGTCACTGTTGTGCTGTTAGAGCCCCAGCTGACAGGTTAGCGACCAGTGGAGAACCCCAAACTTCTGGCAGCCAGGGCCATTTTCAAAGCCAAAATGAGAGAGCTTTTAATAATTCAGAAATACAGCACAATGCGTTTCGAACAACAGCATTTCATTTCAGCAAGTTTATACTATAGGGTACCTCTCCTTGAACTAAGAGATCATTTGTTTAAATTGCTTGATTATACGTAACGATTCTTCTCTTCTGAAGCAAGATTCAATGTTGTCACAGGGGGAGAGGGCGGAAACAGCACAGAAATTTAACAAGAAAGAAAAAAATTATCGCACAACTCTTGCGGTAATAAAACATTAGGAGAAATTTCATGTGACTGATGAAAAAAGCGGAGCTAGAAACATCTTGGTTTACCCCACCTATTAACACTAACTCTTCATTCACAGGGCATAACGTACAGCTTTGATCAAGCTGTAGAATCCACATGCTCACAAAATATTTAACTTTAAATACACAGCACTGAATTAGTTTCCAACAATTTCTGCCATCACCTCCTGCCACTCTACATTTTCCTAAACCTCGGAGTCCAATTCACATATGTAAGTCGGATTATTTTATTTTTAACCTCGTAGGGATTGGATATGGTTTATTTCAAATCTGCCAGAATGGGTATGGTTTCAAAGCAGTCTTTTGAACTTTTATGGACTGAAATCAGAACGAAAATTCAAATTTAATAAAATGAGAGCTAGAAAAGTGAAATCATTTACCAGCGAGTTGGAAAGCAGCTTACACATACATTATGAAAGTTTTCTGAAGACGTCCCACAGGGCAGACAGGAAAAATAAGCTCTTACCTATTCAGGCTAATTTTTATTCTGTAACTTTTAAGAGGAAAAACATGGATTTTGTCTCTCTACACTAACTGAGGGAAGGGGAGACAGGCCTGCTCCCAGATGAGAGCAGACTGACAGAAAGTGATGTGTTTATCCTACTGAAAACATTTACCATCCTCCCACTGCCTCCCAGAAGCTGCTCCTGGTTGCCCACCCTCATTAGGCCAATTTCAACTTTCCTCACAGCCCACTGGGGAGCAAGTGGCACGTAACCATTACAAACCTTCACCCATTCTCCAGGCAATGATGGGTGCTGACCTCCTGCTCACGGTGGTCTCTGGACTGCAGGCGAGCTACCCCACCTGCCACCACTCCCCAGGACACACTGCTGATTCCTGCTACCTGGGGACTGTGGCTCCTTTGCAGGAGATCCCAGCCAGCAGGGGATGACAGAAAACCCAATGCTGAGAGAGTAACTCAGGGTAAGTAGAGACTCATTTCTAAGGCAGGGAAAATACATAAATAAGTAAATAAATAATAGCCCATATCCAATAATGTCTCCATCACTCACACTGTATTATGGTCTTAATCCTGCAGTCCTTCTGTTTCTGGACGGCTAGCTATCTCTTAGTAAGTTATTTCTCATTTACTTAAATCCAACATTTGTGTATTTGACGAGCAGGGAACAGTGGCTGCTAAACACGCTTTCTGACCACCCAGCCCCACTTACCCACAGCACAGTGGCTGTGTTATCAGGAGGGAGAACCAGAAGTTAGAAGAATTGAACTTTTGGTAAGAAATCTTGGTGAACTCCATTTGAACACAGAAGCCCAAGAAGAAGGACATACCCTTCATCACATCCCTTCATCTGCTCATTCCTGTGGGACATTACTACTCTGGAGCAACACTCACTGCGTTTGTCCGTGTGTCTGACACCAGGTGACAAAAGCACAAAGATGCTCAAGAGACCCTGTGAATACGCATGCACAGAAGGGATGAACTGGTCTTAGACGTCAACGTTTCATTGATCATTTTCACCATATCTTAAGAGAGCAGACCTGCCATCACAGCTAAATTTATCCCAAACATTGATACTTCTTGTGCTAACCATTCAGGGTGTTATTTTTCTGCTATGCAGCAGGTGAGCGCTCCCTCCAAACAGGCACTTGGAAACACCAGGTACTTACAGAGATGTCTGGGGTTTGCCCTCGGAGACAGCACAGATCCATATGCAGGTGAATGATGCAGTGTAGCGTTTCAGACAGAGCATAATTATCTCTACATCTATGATGTACGTTTGTACGCGTATCTACAACCTCTCTAGCAGGAAGCATCTGATTTGGGGACCTATTTAATTTTATCTGGCAATCAAGTTTTACACTGTTGACTAACACTTGTTAAAAGTTGAAGTCCATTCCTGGCTGCACAGACTGCTTTTCCAGAGTAATGGTCGCTGGATGCTCTGGGTCCTGCCAGGAAGAGGCTGGAACTGGTCAGAGGATCATTTTCACCCCAATTTACAGCTGGAAGTTTGTGTGTCACCATGGCAAGGCAGGAGGGTCACCTGGGGCAGACAGATTTTTCTACATTGCCTTGTTTTGACAACTGAAGGCTTCAAAACTAAAAATATTGCCCTTCAGAAGTTCCAGCATTATTTCAAGTGGTTCCTCACCCCATCCTTGCTAAACATTTACACTTTCAAAAGACAAGAAGGAATAAATACTAAATAACTAAGTACTAAAATACCTCAAACTACAAACAGCCATGTTTACAGCCTTAAAGAAATCACCTTTCATTGCTCCCCAGCAGGTAGTCCTTGCTGTGCCGAAACCAAACCACTGGAAGAAAGAGCCTGGCACCGCAATACCTGGGGAGGAGCAGCCACATGACCAGTCTGCAACGGGCAGGGGGTGTCGTGGGGACAGCCACCAAACAGCAGGACTGCTGAGCATCCCACCTTCCCATCACTTCCTTGCCTGTGTAGTTGCATCTATGGCATGTAACAAACCCAGCTGTGCCACCATCCCAGCTAATGTTTATGGCGGGCTAACAAACACTCCTCCACATCCATAGTAACTTGGATATCAGTACCCAAAGGGGTGGAGTCTTCCTCTTCACTTGTATTACTCGTTATCTCAAAGAGTATTATTAAGCATATATCTAAAAGACTGTTTTGTATTCTCCAGGTGTTTTAAGGTATTCAGCAGTTCGAGTACAAAACAGAAAAATTAACTATGCTGCCAATTTTCCAGCAGCAATATAAATATACACCTTAACAGATACATTCAGTTTTAAAAGCTGATAAATTAGCTACGGAGAGGAGCCAACATATCTATCTTCATTAAGTTTGACTTCCAAACACTACAGATGAGAGCAAATCACCTCCTGATACTGTGGGCAGAGCCGAATTCGTTTTAGTTGGTGCCTCTCCTTCCTCGGGCAGGGTTCACTCAGAGAAGCCGAAGGCCACTGGTGATGATACACAAACGTCCCAGCCAAAGCCAGCACCTGGGGCTCCAGCAGCACCAAGCACAACTACGGGGTGCGTAAAACACACTACGTTTATTAATACTTGCTCTTTTTAGGTCAGCGTTGTTTAAATCAACACCTTTGGTTTCATACGTTCACTTATGTTAGGGAAATAAGTCCCTCCTTGTATGTCCAGCCCAGCCGAGGCCTGGGGACAGCAGGAACCGCTGCGGGGGCCGCGCGGCCCCTCGGGCCAAGGCCCTCCTCGCCTTATGTCCACAGCGAGGTGCCGCAGGCACAGCCCCTGCCCAGTGCCTCTCCCCCTCTGGGGAGAGCCTGGCGTGCGGCGAGGCCACGTTCCGTAGGCCGCACAGCATTCTGCTGAGACACCAGGACTCCCATTTATCCCCATTCTGCCAGTTTGGCCACTCACACTACCTAAGAACGAGCAAATGAGGCTGTTGGGCAGATTCTCCCTCTGTGGGGCACAAAGACAGACAGCACCACAGGCCACTGCCACCCACCCTTCCGGTCCCAGTGCCCTCACAGGCGGGCAGGGGAGCAAATTGGTCGCACTCCCTTTGAGAGCCAGGAGTCAAGTCTCCCCTGGATGGGGTAGGCAGAGCAGAGGGATGCAAAAAAAAAATAACTCACTGTGGTCCTGGGTGAAATGAGTGGGAAGTTTGCTGCTGTCCCTTAGGAGATGCTTGGGGTTTGCACCACCACACCCTGCCGAGCCCCCGCCCCCGGGACAGGCAGCGGTAGAACTGCCCAGGGCAGGCATTTGCTCAAACCCTCTGGGAGCGACACCACACCAAATAAATGTAAATCAAAATTAGCAACACCCAAAGGTGCTCGGCAGGGCTGGACAGCCCGAGTAGTCACGAGCTCCCTGGGAGTCGGGGGCACTTTGAGCAGCAGAAAGTGTATCAGCAGTCGGTCAGCGGCTAATACTAAATTACTGGTGTTGAACAAAACACAATTTGAGAAATAATTAACTGCACTGTGAAACGCTGTGATAACTTCAAGTATTAAAAATGTAATCTTGCATATTAAAACGAGTTTACTAAAATCAAATCAATAACTCTGTCCTCTGTACTTCCTCCAGACAGCTAATTTAATTAATCTTTTTGTTCGCTCGGATATAGATTTTAGATTTGCATTTTACCGTCAGAAAATAGCTTGTGCAATACTACAAGATTTTCACAACGCAAATACATTTTTACATGGATTGGATTTTATTCCCTCGGCTGAAATTCCGATCACTGAGCAGCAAGAATGCTGCTGTAGCACACAGGATGTCACTCAGGATGTGACAGTTTCCTCTTGTTTTAAACTACTTTAAAAAAAAACAAGAAAGAAATCTCTCTCAAATTAGAAACAGAGTATTGCTTTTGATCATTAGCAGCAGAGCCTGCAAGCACCCTGGGTCCAATCCAGTTACTTACCAGTTTTGCTTTAAACTTTGATAGAAATTAAATGGGAATTCACTGCAGTGCTGCAGAATGAGTTCCCTAAAACGCAGTGAGGCGTAGAGCCCGTGACCGCGCGCACACTGCTCCTCTCCAACCCTCCCTTGGTGCCCCCAACGCCCACCCTGCTGGGTCCTGCTGTCCGGCTGCCCAGGGCCGGACGCTGCCCCGCACCCTGCCCCACAGCACCCCCGGCACTGCAGGAGCAGGGATGGGCACGACCAGAGGAGAACACACCCTGGCCAGAGCCCTCTGAGGGCACGCTAACACACCCCTCCCTCTCGTTGAGCTACACCGCCTTTGCTGTTACCAACTTCTGCAATACTCAAGTCAACACGTGCAAATAAAAGAATCCGGTGGTGGAGAGGTGGATTTTGGGGAGACTACTAGAAAAATTTGGCTCAGGTTGCTTTTTTTCCAGCGTCCTTCCAATGCTATTTTCAAATGGACCTTAAATCAGCTGCATCACCTCAACCTGTGCACTCCTGATAACTGAACTTGAGAGGGTAACATCCCATATTGCTTCCCAACTCACTCACCCTTGACTCTCCTATGTTTGTCTTGGTAGAACTTTGCTTGAATAACCCATTTGTTGGGCTAACACAACATTTTGCTTGGCTTGCAAGCTCAATCTGGGTAAATGCACATTTCCCCATTTCATTTTTTGATCATTTTCTTCTGCAGGCATTTAATTGTCCTCACAAAAATGTTTGCAGAAATTTAAATGAGGCATAGTTAGAGCTTTCAAAAATACATATAATTACGCACACCTACGATTTCTAACGAAAAAAAAAAACCAAGGCTACACAAGAAGCGATCCTGACGAGCCCAGCGGGAGATCTGCAAAGTTTCAGTTAAACACCAGCAGCTGCGTACTTGGAGCTTATGGCAGATAAAGAGACTTCCACGGAATTGGGCAACACGACGTTTCCAAACTGGCACCATCACGTCGGTAACCGACTCCACCGCAGAGCTGTGCCGAGTTCGGGCAGTCCCTCTCCACTTACAATCCTGACCTTATCCCCTGCTTTAGGAACCCTTAGCGTGTCCATACGTCCCATCACTCCTAGAAAGGACCAAGCAGCTCAGGCCTAGCAGTGCCACACCGCAGCCAGCCGAACTTGGGAAGTTTTGCAGGATTCGTGCCAGTGGAAAAGTCTGATATATGGGTACAAACCAGAGTCCTAAAGCTGCCATCACGGAACTCAGTTGTGCACCCAGAAAAGGAGGCGAGAGATCTCATCTGCCTCACGCAGGGACAGAGGCAGGCTCACAGAAAGGGATAAAGGGACAAGGAGGAGGCTCAGGTTGGGAAGCTTTGCCCAAAAGAAGGGCAAGTCTTTCTTGAGAGCCGAAGTAGCCAGGCATGTGTTGAGGCAGGAGGCAGACCTGGGTGTCAAGTATTACAAAGAGGAAAATATAAAAAGGGAAAGGAAAGGAAGCTTGGCTGGACAAAATCTAATCCTACTACTGTTAGGGATTATGGGACCTCTGGGTCGACAGCCAGTTGAGATCAGCCCTAGTGCAGCTACCTGTGCCACGCTGAGAGCTAAAACCAGAGCGAATAAACCTGAGCGAACAGCGGGTGCCACTTCATCGCTCCTGGCCCCTTCCCCACCGAGCCCAGAGCAAGAGGCACAGAGGCACCGAGGCACTTGGGAACCAACCGTGGGGACAGCGGCCATCTCCGGGGCACCTTTGACCACCAGCCGTAACTATTCTGCGGCTTATGAAGTCAGCGGAGCCCACGCCCGTCAGCAGTTCCCGTAAAGAGAAGAGACCCCGACAGGAACAGGCAGATCTTTTGTCTCTGTAAGAAGAGCCCGAAAGGAGGAGCGAGGGTGGCAGGCGAGCCAGGCTGCGGAGCAGCCCCAGCAACCGCCAGCGGACATCTCGGCAGCCCTCCTGCAGCAGTGGCGCGGAGGTGCCGACCCAGGGAGGAGGAGGCAGAGAGACGGGACCCAGGGGCTTTGCTGCATTATTCAGACCTCGGGCTGGTGCGCTCAGAGCTGCAGCGCGGGTGTGTGGAGCGATTTAGGTGGAGGCTGGCAGACGGATCGCAGACGGACGGGGACTGCGGTGCACCGCCGAGGCTGGAAAGGGTCGTACCAGTCCGGTTCTTCTCTTTGCAACATCATCCGAGCCCTGAGCAACACAGGGCGCAGGAGGAGGAGGAGACTACCACGGTTCCCCTGCCCATTCAGGGGTCTGTCTTCTGGAGGCTCCTCCAACCCCACCGTCAGCCCCCTCCGGCAGATGGTGGCCCCTGGCCTCACCCCACCCCTCTCCAAAAATACAGAAATTCAAACAAGGCAGGAAGAAAAAAAAAAAAAATAGAATAGAGGGGGAAAAACCTGGGGCCGATTTCAGAGCGGTAGGAATAGGAGGCTGCGCTGGCTGCAGGAGTAACCAGCTGATGCAATTATGCCGGCCGCCGCCAGTAGACCATCTGCCCGGCTCCCGGGTTGCTGTTGTTGCAGTCTCAGCGGGGCTGGCTCCCAGCAGAGCGGGGCCCCGCGGCCGGGGGAGCCATCTGCCCAGCCCCGGGCTGCTCGGCCGCACGCCGCGGGGACCGGCCCGACGGCCTCGGAGGCATGGCCGCGTGCGGCCCATCGCGGCCGGGGCTCGGTGGCCCGACGGGCAGCGGTGCTTTGTCTTCCGCGGGGCATCCGCCGGCTCTCCCTCACCACCGCGCTACCCGGTCGCGCTTTCGGAGCGTCTTCGTGCCTGCACCTATTTAAGGTTTCCTCGGTGCGCGTGCAGGGAGACCGGGGAAGGTGTGGGGATGCTGAGGAACCGCTGACATCCACCCCACCCCTCGGGGCTGCCCCAAGGCTGACCCCACGATTTACACCGCGCTGAGGGCAACAACTGCCACCTTCGTTTCCATTTTGGTGTGTTTGTCGTTGAAACACAAGCAGAAAAATGACGCTCCAAGGGGACCGAACAAGCACTGCCGAGGAAACCTGACGGGCACATGGGTCCAATGACTTTCACTCCCATTGCAGCTACCTACCTTTGCTAAGGTGCAGCAGGTAAACTCAGCTCATTCTGGAGTTCTCCTAGTTACGCTGAGACTTCTGCAGAGCATGAGATGTGCCCTCCATCACCCCGAGTATGTGCCGGACATCACCTGGAGCCAGGCACCAGTACCAAGTCTGCTCTCACTGACAAGGTTTCTACAGATTTGTCAGGCTCAGACTGAAAGAGGCAAGAGAAGCTGTGGAATTGTTTTGCCCTTTTTAACCATACCAAGTACGTACGTCTACTGCTGCCCCCGTCTTGGTCTCTGGGCATTCATCTACAATCAGTCAAACAATCCAGGGTGCCCAAGCAAACTCGTTTTCATTCTGAATTTAAGCTTCCAGTCTATAAAAATTTACATCCTTTTCCACCCCCAAATTAATTGCTATTTAGAAAGCCACGAAGCAGGGAGGGATGGAAGGCTGTGCCAACCCATCCCACTACCTCCCCAACACCAGCGAATCCCCGGATGCTGAGCACAGCAGAACTCGCCCACGGCCACTTTCCTGGGCTGTAATTTCAGGGCTGGCAGCTTCAGGAGGGATGCAACCTAAGGGGCAAAGTGCTTCCCATCCCTTCCTCCCCTGGCCAATGCCAGCCCTATCCCTGCCCTGCACCTCCTCACAGCCTGGTGCTTTCCTCTCAAACTAAAGCACCTGACTGCACTGACAAGGTGGATGAACGCTTCATAAATGAACAACAAAATGCAGGGGTTCAAGGGACTGGACCACAGCTACACTGCAGCTGCAAGTTAGACAGCGCCCGGACATGGGGTCACTCACACAGCTGAGCTCCTCACTCATTTGAAATGAATAAAGGAAAGGGAGCTCTGGAAGTAACCAGGACTGGCCCAACCTGTCACCGTGTCCCCACTCCCATGTGCCACAGCCTCTCCCACAGCCACACCAGCACTGCAAGCACTGGCCTGCATGGGCTGCTCAACACTTGCTGAAACTTTTCCAGCTGATTTGGGGGTTTCCTCCCTTCTTTCTCCCTGCTTTCGTTCATAGAAGTTTGGGAGTGCAGGTACCAGCAACCACCACTCCCTGCCATGGCTGGGGGACACCAGATCAGACTGAGCAACCACTAAAGGATGCACAAAAACCACAGAGATAAGGATGGCTACATAAAACCCCATTTCTGCTGGAAACCAGGCTGAAATGCTGCATGTGACCTCATTATTTAGTGGCTGCGTGCCATGACATACCCAAGGACTGAATCCAGTGACAAAACCGAGTCAAGTTATGCTCTGTAATAAACATCATCTTTAGGTTCTCCCATTGTGCACATTTTGAGAGGCCTCTTTCTCTTTCCTCTGTATCTCTTCCCGAAATGCAGCTGAGAGCAGCAACGGGCATGGAAAGCTGGAAATGGAGCTGCTGCATCCCAGGGAGGCCAGCACAGGGCTGGGCAGGAACCAGAGCACCAGCGAGCAGCCCAACAGAGGTAAAACTAGAAGAGGAGTGAAGTGGTCCTTACTCTGCTCAGAGGAGGCTTATGATTACTGTTTCCACAGCTTACAGCAATGCAAGTCGAGGGGCACCTGGGCAAAAATAACTTAAACTCGAATCTTGCTCTCCTGCAGTGATACAAGCTGCTGTTAAAAAGAGCATAAAGGATTGGCAATTTTTTCTTTACGAGGAAAAACAATAGTTCTGATACAGCAGCAAAAACTTGTAGAGCTTCCTCTCTACAGGAAGGAAATTCTTCTAAGGCTTTGCTAGCACTATCCCCGTACTCCCTTCACTCAGCTGTTTCATTCTTGGACCCACATTGGCAGATGGGCCATGCAGGAGGATCCAGCAAAGGGCATCATCACCAGTTCCTGCTTATCCCTTGGGGCCCAGGCTGGGCAAGGTACCTCTGCAGTCCCCACAGACCCCAGGGACTGCGACCAGGGTGGTGTTTCATTTTATTGCACAGACTGGAAAAACAAGCTATTTTGAGATTTTTATGCCTTCAAATGATGTTCTCATTGGTGTAGTTACCAACCATAAACTAAAGAGCTCTGTAATCTCTAAGAAGCAATACTTATTTTTTTTCCAGAAGGATGGAAGTGGGTAGGGAAGAATGCAAAACCCAAAACAAACGAGTGTATTTCTTGTGGGATCAGCAACTACAGATGAAATGCAAAGCAAGTCTCCCTCTCCCCGGAGGGTCTTTTTTCAAGAGGGAGAATAATAATAATGTAGTAATAATAAGCACTTATATAGTGCTTTACATTTTCAAAGCGCTGCGTAAACATCAACTAATGGGACACGGTAGAATAAGTAGTGTCTAAAATGAGTTTATGTACTGCATTGTATTTTTCTACAAAGTGGCTGGGACTGTTTTTAAAATTAAATTGCCCCACATACTGATACTCGTGCAAATGGATTTTCTTTAAAGAAGCGCAACAATAATATTTTTGTATTAGTTATACTCCACAACCTGAGTATTTCCAAATTCTGGCTCAAAGCAAGTTGTTTAGACAGCTTCACAGACAGAAAACACATTTTGTTTTGTAAGAAGAATGGATGCAGTAACTAACTTACAGTGATGGATCAAAACACTCATAGGCCCATGCTGGTGTTTTCCAAGAGAAAGTCGCATACAAGATCAGTACTATTTAATCAATCAAAGGACATTTTAAAGGCAAAACAAAAATAAAATCTCATCAATAGAGAAAGGTGTTACTGTTGCTGCCTTGCAGACAGGAGGCAATCCACACCTTCACAGTAAGCAATTGCCTGGCAAGGACAAAAGTCCCTGTGCTGCAGCTGTAAAGCAAGCATCACTTCCTAGTTTTTCCTGTTGATTCTAGTCTGTAAAACATTTTCTGTAATAGGAAAGACAAAACAACAAAGCAGCCCCAAATACTGTGACCTGAACCATAACATTGGTGTTCTGTTTCACTTTTACTTATCCAGCATCTCACAGCATTTAATAAATTCTCTCTAGTCTCCAAGGGACAAATGTTATACCCTCTTTGCATACAACCAAGATGGAAAATATTGAGAGGGAGGGGGGGATAAAAAAATAAATAAAAAAGATGCATGCACATTCACCAAGGAGCTGTGGCAGAAGCAGAAGGAAGAAATCTGACTCTAAGTCTCTTCTAACGGACTGGAGTATCTCACTATTCTGCAAACTTTCCATTCTTTTTTTTATCAGCAATTTGGTTTCTAGCAAACCCAGGTGCTTCTGTTGTAAGCCACAGCCCAGCATGCTACAGCCGTGTAAGCACAGAATAAAAAGCCTGTGCTAGACAGAAGTGATTGAGGAATTATTTTTTTCCTGATATTCTCAAGCTAGGAATCAAACGCAAGTCGAAACTGGCATGCTGAATATATCTACCTTTAGGCATGCGCTTAACTGTAAGTATATGAGTAATCCCAATGGTTTCAGTTTTGGGGATTTTAATAGTTGTATGGTTTTCATAACTACAGGAAAAACCCTTTCCAACAAACTGCCAGCGTGACTCCCTGTTGTACTACACCACAATTACTGGAACATATTTGGTATTTCTCAAGAGGTTCAGATAATGAAGAATCCTCCAAATTTTCTATTAGCCCAAACTTAGGAATTCTGCATCAGGGAGTTAACAGCAGAACAGACAATGTATGTTAGGTATCGCAAAAGAGAGAAGGAGAGACAGAAATATTTATAGAATTTAAAGCTTTTTTTAAAGCAAGGTTGTTCGAGAGCCCAGACTGCAGCCCAGCCAATGCTATTGCACAAGTACGCAAAGTTATTTAAAGATTTTACTCTCTTTTGTTCCTTTATACGAGACATTTCTTCATACTTTCACACCAGAATGTTTTCCCAAATCTGAACAAGATTAATAATAAATAGGAAAACACACAAGAAACCACCCTATTTTATTCTTTGATGTGCTGTTGGTTTAACACTGAATCACAAGCTTCTACAAAAAAAAAAAACCAACAAACAAACAAAAACCCCACGAAACAACCAAACCAAAACACATCAGAGACTACACTTACAAGAATTTGTAATTTATTTTTTTTTCCAAAGGCAAGGAAAGGTACAATGCTGTGGTTGCTGCACGGTTTTTGTTTGTTGTTTGGGTTTTTCTCTTGGCAAACAGCCAATTCTTTGACTTCCTATGACTAAAAATAAGCAAACAAGATGGGGGTGGCAGTGAGGAAGAAGAAGATAGCCCTTCCCAGCAGGGAAAGCCATTGGCATTTGACACATCAGAAATAATCCAAGTAAGAACACAAACAAGTGGGAGCCACCGTCAGAGCCCCAGAGGCCAGGCTGACTACCAGCTGGGCTGGCCCAAGGACACCGGGAGCTTTGGGCAGCAGTGGCTTTGTCCTTCACAAGTCACGGCTACGGAACAGCCCCCGAAACGTGAGCCTGCCTAGACATGAGGTTACGGGGCACGGCGGTACTGGAGGCAACCACAGTCAGAATTCACCCATTAAAAAGAAGCCTGTATAAAGTAGCTGGAAGAGCTGGGATTTACCATCGGATCTCCTGTCGTCCAAGCATGGGAGACAGAGCAGCATCTGTCAAAGGACTGGCTGGCACTGAAGTGTCAGGATTAGCAGGAGCACCCACTCGGTGACGTGTGCCCCATGGTGACACAGCTTACGGTGCAAGCTAACAGCAGAATAACAGGTTTCTCTTTTTCTTGAGATACATAATGCCATTTCTTAGTGGCATTATTTCCACTAAGTTGGAATAGAGAAGAGAGTTGTTCTTGAGCAATGCTGCCACCAGCAACTTCCACCAACACAGAAGCAGTGAAAGATGCTGGCCGAACTGTGATCTCCGGGTGCCTTCCCTCTTCCTCACAACATGAGCTCTCTGTCTGTGCTTTGCATTGTTTCTGGAGAGGCTGAGGAGCGGGGCCCAGCCACCATAATGGGACACCACAGAGTGTTCCCCAGCCCACACTTCTGCTGGGACACAGTTCTCATGGGAACAGGAGACAACAGCAAGCAGTTGTGCAACTCAGACCCGTTCTCATCACCTTTAGAGAATTTGTTTAGGCTGCACTCCCATGGGTTCACAACTTTTGCTTCACCACAGATCTGAGCATTTGCTTCAACAGATCATTTCTGGGACACCTCTGGAGGTGTTTCACAACCTGCCCCTCGGCCCGCTACAGCTGCGGACACGCAGCCCTACCCCGCACGGGCAGCCGCGCTTCAGCCCCCTCAGCAGAGGCTCTTCTCAGAAAGGTGTTACCCAACCTGGTGGCACTCAAACATTGCTGAGGAGGACTGCCCTGCCGTGCCACACACCAGACCTGTCCACGGCCAGCAGAGAATTACAGATTACTTTTCTGAGACTGGTGGGCAAAATCAGAGGTTTGGAGTCCTTGGCTAGGTAGGCGATGGGACAAGGACCCAGAAACAGCGGGAGAACAAACCCCACCAGATGAGCCCTCACTTTGGGTAGCAGTGGGCAGAGCCACAGGACCGTGCCGGGCAGCCAGGAAGCAAAAAGCAGTTGCACAGGCCAAGCGTAAGGTACCGGTAGCTCCGAAGCGGCCAGGATTCATTGCCACGCTCCCTTCCAGAGCAGCGGAGTTTAACATATGCTGAGCTGCAGACCGCATTTAAGCCAGGGGCTGGGCTACTCTCTGTTCTTCCGACATGGCAACATCGAATTAAACAAACAAACAAACAAAGCTACAGAAGAAAACAAACCTGTTAGGATGCACCAATAAAAGAAAAATCAAGTCAAGCCAGCAGCCGACAGTAAGAAAGACAGAAGAGCAGATAAATTCCCTCTTCTTAGAGCCCCAACAGCACCCAGCTGCCCAAAGCAGCAGGACAATTCCACCATGTCTCCCCCTCGCCACCACGCTCAGCAAGTCCCCCATGAGCTGAGCGGTGGCCAAGTTGGACTCTGGGCACAGTGCCCCATGGGCAGCCCGTGTCCGGCCCCTTCCTCCCCTGCCTGCACCCTCCCCAGAGGCACGGCTGACCCAGGAGCTCTGCTAACCTGCTCCAGGGTTGGGCTTATGTTCTCCATAACTGCAAGGAGCAAAACCAGCAAAGATTCAAGGGAGGAAAGAACAGCAAAGAGGCACCCGCCCAGGCAGGAAAACCTAACCGTAGGTATTCTCTCAAAGCAAAACACTCTCCAGCTTCCCAGGCTCCAGGTAGGAGAGGTGCTGTGGGAAGGGAAGCATTTTCACAGGCTACAGGTATTAGAAAGAAACCAGGAGAGAAGGCAGGCAGGGAGAACAGCGTAACAAGGTTAGTTATGTACAATAATACCTTCATGTAAGACGGGTTTATTCCCTGCTATTAGTAATTTTCAGGCACCTAACCAACACAAGCACTTGGCACCATGGCCAAGGGCAGCTGACCGCTACCTGGCCAGGGCAGCTACAAGAGCAGGGGCTGCTCTCCTGGGTGGTGGGGCACTGGGAACAGACTGTTTCCCAGCTGGTCCCACAGTCAGGATAGTTCTCCTCCAACCCATCATCATCTGTCCATAGATTAAAACCAAAAGTTTTTGACTCCTGCCTCAAGATAAGCTTTCATTAGGTGGTTTGTGGTTCACTATTTATCAGCTGGTTTACCTGCCATCCCCAGTGCTCAGACAAATAGGCACGCTGGACCAGGCCACAGGAGGTGCAGCCGAATAAGACACTATTCTGCAAAATAAAATCTGTGGAACCAATATTGCTTTTTTTTTTAAAAAAAAAAAAGAAAAAAGAAAAAAGGGGAAAAAAAACCCCAACAACATGAACAGGGAGTTTTCCAACACCACCGAGTGACAGCACAAAGAAACAATTTTGCTTCCTTTTTCCTCAACATTGTTGGACAGAAAGCTTTGAGCAGCCTCTGCATTAGAGGCAGCCAGGACATCCCCAGCCACTGGAGACAGTTTCTCTACCTGCCTTTTTGTTTGCCTGGGTCTTGTGCCGTGTTGGCTTTGCTCGTGCCCCTCAGACAGCAGCAGGTTTTATTAAGCCACTGGTCTGATGTCTTCAGCCGTGCCACTGACAGCTACGACACCGAGACCATTTTTTGGATGGCTGTGTGTGGGGATACAAAAACCTCATTTACAACTTGGCATCTCAAGGAGGACAGGGTGGTTCAGCAGCAGGTGACAAATTAAAAGCTCATTTTTCTACGCTTTTTCTTTGGAGATGCGTTTTGAACACAGACCCCACAGGCAAGGAGGACAAAAACCATAAGTAAGATACCTCCTCGTGAAAATACGCATCTGGTCTCTGGGTGAACCCGCGGGGCGCGTGGCAGCGCCCCGCAAACCCCGCTGGCGGGAGATCCGCCCGCGTGCCACTAAGGGCCCCGCCAGCGAGGTGGCTCCTTTCTGCCGAGCGCAGGGCTCAGTCGGTGCCCCCGCGGCTGAGGAGCAGCGGCTCCCGTGGCAGGGGGGACGCGAAGCTGCGCAGCCCTGCAGGCGGGGCCTGGCAGCTCCCCGCAGCTCCCCGCTCCGCAGCACCCCTCTGCGCGCTGGAAACCCGTCACGCCGCGGCTCTGCCCAGCGGCTCTTGAGGGTGGGGTGTCGTGGGTTTGGTTTTTTCCCCTGACCCTCACCTTTAAGTTCGGGTTTATTACTGAATTTACTTATATAGAGAAGAATAAAAACAAAAGCTCACTGCCGAGTGTTAATATTTAAGATCAAAAATAGTAATCAAAATAAACCAAATCAGTGCTTTAAAACAGATCTTACTTATCTGTAATCAAGCAGGAAAGAAATTAGGAAGGAAAACACCGCTGCAGTGAAGGGAATCAAATCTGGGGACTCATATACGAACATCAGGCGTGACTCAGTACAAGACCCATAGACAAGCAGTTTCATTTTAAAAAACCTCATAATATATTAAACCATACTGCTAAAGAGTGCTCACAATTAGCCTGAAAGTACTTAATCTTTAAAAAAAAAAATAAATCTCAAGGTAGCAGCTTTTGCACCCAGCTTTGCCTACGACATTCCCCACAAAGTATCGCTCCCGGGAACACTTTTGTGCCATATAAATCCAGCAGAAACAGAAACAGGGTGCAGCTCCCACACAGCCCTCCTTCACTACTTCTCCCGACCAGTATTTGCAATACTCTGCCACATCCCACATGCCCTCTGGGGGAACAGCCTGGTCAGTAAAAGCAAAGAAATTATGAAGGGCAAGGCATGCCATTTCCCTAGAAATAAAGGAGGCCACGAGCAAATTACCCAGCTGAAACGCAGCCACAGAATTCAGCAATAAATAATATACCAGCTTGGCATTACTGTGTAATCCAGGAGATCTTTACTCATCTGAGTAATCTAATGAAGCAAGAGAAATTTGGGTAAGAGCTTGAATAAGTAAATTAAAGCAAAGCTGCATTTACCTATCAAGCAAAATAGCCAGAAGGCTGCAGCTCCTTTCAGAGTGGAAGGCAGGCTCGTGCATCAGAAAAACTTCCTTGCATTTTGCAATCCATGTTAGTTGGTCTAACATGAGATACCACCTATTCCTCTAGACCTTTTCCTTCGTGTCCATGTGAACGCACCTCATGCTACGTAGGAACGCACGCGAACACGTAAGATGCGTTGAAAACCTGCTTTTTCCAGTTCCCAATCTGAGCCCTGCCCTCCACAACCCTGAACCATCAGGAGTCGTCACAGGTGCTGCCATGATCACAAAACAGTTGAAACTTTCAGAATTAATGACTGCGATTACAGTTGTGCTCAAATTTCTCTATATTAAGCAGAGAACAACTATAAACCACAACAACTACACTCCTACAGATAGGAAAGCACTCTCACTATCTAGTAAGAGCAGAAAAGCTACTTTGTTTATGTGTTTCTCATTTCCAATGTTTTATTTTCTGCTTATGCTTTATCATACCCTTTTCCATGGAGCTGGAGTCGCTTTTTGGATCTGTTCCTTCTCTCAGTCTTTAAACTTAAACACAATACCAGTGCAGCTCCAGGTAAGCAAACACTGGGCCAAAACTTTGCATGCAATCAACAGGAAAACCTCGATACTCAAACACCGGCAACAGATTTCCTAGTTTCCCGAGTGTATTTCCATCTTTCTCCATTTAGCATTGCTGCTTCCCCAAGTATTAAATTCACCCTTCTACCACATGTTTTCTCTATCTCCTTTTAGTTTTCCAGTTTTAGTGACAGAAGTTTGAAGGGATGCAGAATCCCAGGCAATTTTGCTGATATGAATCTGTACATGCACACGTAACAGATGTTAAACACAACCCGGGTCTCTTGGGTTACCTGCAGTGCCATCGAGAAGCTCCCACAGCACTGCTGCATCCTCTGCACCTTGAACCTTCCCAGTGCTCTCCTAGAAATCCACCCAGCAGCAATCTCACAGAAACAGAAGAGGAAGCGAGAGATGCTCTTTGCAGTGCTGGATGCCAAGTGACTATTCCCATCAAATCTCTGCTTCTTTTGCTCTTTCCATTGCAATGCAAGAAGTGAGAGTAAAATCCTACCCCCACTAAGGTCAGTAAGAACCACTGCCACCAAAACCAGACAGAAGCTTCACCCCGTGGCTGACATAGGCCTAAGGCTACTCACAGCCCTCCAACATCAACAGGAATCTTGATGAACACCATAAGCTCTCCAGAAGATTCAGGAAGCTTAGACTTAATGCTGTTAGGTTGCACTTAAACATCCAACACAGCTTCAGTTAGCATCAAAGAGAAAAACTGCATTCATCCTAAATACTGAAAAAGCTCACCCCATGCAGGACCTCACCTCCACATTGCACCCCACACTCTCCTCTCAACAGGCACAGCAAGTCTGTCTTTATGAACGCTACCTTCATTCCCACTCACAGTTCAGCAGCACGTGAAGCAAGCCCCAGGAACTAGCGGGTGGAGGCTCAGTGAGCCTGCCTCAGTGAGCGTGCCTGAGTGAGTGTGCCTGCCTCAGTGAGCCTGCCTCAGGGGTGGCCCAGGCACTCCTCAGCCCAGGCACTCCTCAGCTCAGCCAGGTGAAGGGCAGCAGGAAATGAGCCCAGCTGCTCACTTAAGTACCAGTCCTGCTGGAGGTTGCCTGGAGCCCCAACCCCATCTCTAAGTTACTTGTGGGTAAATGCTACGTAAGCCCAGTAACAGTTTTTTTCTGAGACCAGCTGATTGAGTGGTTAAACTTGTACAGTCAGCAGACAACCAAGGGAGGCATATATTTTAATGGTAGATGTAGAAACAAAGGAATTTTGATTAGCCTTTGGACTGGAGGGGGTAAAAATACTGGCTTAGGATTTTCCCAGGATATGCATATTAAGAACTTGTCTTTTTGCCCTCTGTGTAATACTTTTAATATTTGGAAAGCAGAATTAGGCCACGTTTGACCAGCCCTCCAGAGCTTAGCAGGAGCCAACAGAGACTGGAGCACAGCGACTTGTTAACTCTTGTACTTTTACTTATAACAGGATTTCACTGGTGAGCGACGTTATTTTCTGTTGCGCTATCAGAGGCTTAAACAAACTGTTCCTCTACAAGCAGGGACCTTTCCCTCCGCTTTAAAACCTGAACGCATTGTTTACTTTCTCTAATATTAACTGGAAATAACTTCAGCGTAAAGAAACTCCAACTGTTCCACTTCTGAAGCAGCCTTCGTTATCAGTACCAGACTCAAGGAGAACATGACTGCGGGTGATGCTACAAAGAGAGCTGAGATCAACCCCACTAGAAATTGCCCAGGAGAACACGCAGCTAGGGTGGGTTTAAATGAGACCACGGCTGAGATTATTTCACCCCCAGCATACCCGATCGAGCCCTTCAGGTCTCCTGAGTGGCCTTTATCCAGCAAAGGAAACTCTCCTCTGCCACAAAGGCTGCCTTACATTTGTACTTGCCACTCTGCTGTGGTAGCAATAAGTCCTTTACTGTTTGTTCAGCTCTTGAAAGTCCTGTAAAGTGTTCACCATTCACCTGTCACACTGCACAAACGGAGCCCTTTGAAATGAAAATCTAAAAGTAAATGTGTTAGTCAACGGTTGCTGCCCGCAAGGAGCGTGCCCGACACCAGCCCGAGCCTTCAGGCAGGTAATTCACTTCAACACCAGGCTGGTGAACGACAGTATGTTTTATTTAATTAGGATGAACAGAAGAGATAAACCTCACAGCAGGGCAGGTAATGACAACATTTCAAAAATAATTCGTGCCCAGGTAACAAAAGGGCAAATTTCAATTACATAAAAAGCTAAAAAGTTGACTTAATACATCCAAGGGGGAAAAGGAAAAAAAATTATAATTGTACTGCATATGATTAACAAGTGGCATTTACAAGCTCTGCAAATTGGTCTTTCTGTTGCCTAATCTGTGGCTAGAAAGGAAAAGGTTTTCTTTCTAAGCAAATGCAAACAATATAATGAAGCTACTTATCGCTAGATTCAGATGGGTATTGCAGCGCGATCCGAAATAAGTCATACAGAGGAAAGCTAATGCCACACACCAATTCACTGTACCGCAACGAGATTTGTGAGCCCGTTCCGAACGGCATCACCCAGTTTCCAGCCCCATCGGGTCCCTTTGTTTGCATTTTAGAAAACAAACCATTGCAAGAGGTCAAAGCTCGAGCTTTCTGTAGCTGGAAATGTCACAAGAGACCATTTAGTCTCTGCACATCCTTCTACTCCCTAGAATAAAGCAACTCTGGTAAAGCACCATAATTCACTGCTGCACATAGATACATCTAGGTGTTGGCACGAAGATGCACTACGTAAAACTCGCGTCACCTTATTTGTATAAGAGAAGAAGGAAACTGCATTTACTAATGGACATCAGGGAAGAAAATGCCCAAGAATCTACTTCTGGGCTCTACAAGTACAACGAATAAAACGCACACGCTACAGAGAGCTCGGAGCTGGCCCTCACTTGGCTCCAGCTCCCACCTGCACCCTCCGAGTCTGCATCCACCAACGCACGCACCAGGACCAGGCCCTCCCCTCCACCACCATTTGTCAGTCAAGACTTAGCAGGACTCTGTAATAGGTTTTATATTATCAGTATTTCATTACTCCAGCACATCTACTAGGATACAAGGGAACATAATAGCCATCCTTTTCCAAAGGCATTTAAGGAGAATACTGATGGAGCGATGAGGGGTTGATGTAGGCATTTTCATAAGACAGTTCAATTATTGTGGGTAATTAATAATCTTTTGTTTAAGAGAATACTATAGTACATGAAGAAATTTATTCTCTTTTAGAGATTGCACGGTAATGCGTGAGACCAAGAGATTCTTTTTTTTTTTTTTTCATAAAAAAACCTGTGGTTTGCATTTTACAAATGTTGTCATGAACTCGAACTGATTCACAAATTGGAATTGAGAGGGAAGATATAAATTACCTAGATCAGTAAAAATAACAGAGTAAACAATTAAGACCGCATTCATCAAAACAGAAGTAAACATTAATTCTACAGTATGAGAAAATATCTTCATTCACAGAGGCAGCAGGTGAAGCAGGTTTTTTAAAACAGTTACTATAATGGCTAATCATTGGGTGCCACTCCAAGCACTTGGCTTAGTTAATTTAACCAGGCTAAAACCACTTACCCAGGTTTAACCTAAAAGTTAATTTGGCACCAAACAATAGATAAAGCCAAGCCAAAGTCCCGTCTATAAGACAACTTGTATTTACACAAGCTTAACGCATCTCCAAAACATCATTTTTATATCCAATTCAGAGGATGGCATGAACATCTGCTTTCACTTCAAGACATTAATTTCCAATTATTGAAGAAAAACAAAATAAATCCTGACAAATTACTGGTAACTGTGGAATCTTTTGTTACTCTATTAGTTTATAATAGTAATTTAGAAATCCTACAATTAACATCCTAACAAGAGCTCTCTGATTATTTTTTGCACGTGTCATCTGAAGCAATTCAGCAGTGAATGATGTTCTTTAACTTGCACTGATTATACACACACAAATATTTTTGAAGAAAAAAAACAGGAGGCGTTCTCCGAGTGCCACTATGGTCGTTGTTTGGGATCGATGGCTCTAGACGTAGCGTTACTAAAAATACCAGATTTCCATTTTCTCCTCGGTCGTATTTAAACCTTTTGTGTTACCTTTCACACTCTTCTTGACTTTTGGCCACGTTTATTCATTATATTCACGGAGACCAATGGGAACAGGCCACAATTAATAGGTGTTTGCACACAGGCAGGAGTTTCAATCAGTAAAACCAGTTAAATACCACCCAGATCCCAGCCAGGAAGGCATACCGGAGGGAGAGAAAGGCAGGAAAATGGGACTTGTGGAGTTCAGGGGAGAGCGCTTCTGGGGTTGTTGCGAGATACAGAGGCAAAAATGAAAACCTGCATGCTAATCCCTGAAGGCAGAGCTCGGTGTACTGCACGGATTCAAACGCTCTCAGGGCACCAGCCCCACAATGAAGCACCAACATCTCCAATTATTCCTAATCCCCCAAAAGCTACACTTGATAAAGAACAATCAAGAGGGTAATCTTATTTGATATGAGTTGTATCAGTTTTAGCTGCTGCTTTCACTGTATCAATAAAATTGCACCGAAACTCGAATGAACTGTAAAATTAAAGGATAATCGCGCGAGTCTCTTGTATTTGGCAATTATGATTATACTTGTCAAAATTTAATTTGTAGAATGTACTGTTCCAGTACCTTCAGGTTCTTCTCTATCAACTGGGAAAAAAGGAAAATTATATCTTTAAGACAAGTATGAAAGACATTGTTACTTCCACAGTCAACTCTGTAACTGAGCTCCGACATTGTATAATTGACTTTGCAAGCAGAACAACAGCAATATAACAAAGAAAATGTCAGTGTTTTCACAGCGCTAATCTATAGCACTAGGAGGGCCTCCTGCTGTCAGCCAGAGCTGACAATACAATAGCTTTCAAAGGGATATTACCATCACGCTTTTATTCTTGACATCAATCAAGACAAAGAGAATCCTTTTCACAAGACATTCAAAATCAAACCTTTGTATGAGCAGATAGGTAAAACAGCATTCCTTTAAAGAAGATCATTCATAGCAATCAACTAATTGGAACTCGGCAAACGGTTGAAGTATTTTTATTTACTTTGCAGATAAGGAAGTAGCGAGCAACCCCCCTTTTCTCTTCTTGACTGACACAAATGAGGCAGGTAGGGTGTGAATCAAAAGTTTCTATCAGCATTTTTTGCCAACGGAAAGCAAAAAAATATGACAGCAATTCTGCAACTTCAAGTAGGATAACAAATCTAGACTTAATTAGTGCATTCTTTTGCAAAACAGTTTGATTACCAACTAGTATGTTTATGCACAAAATACCCTTGCAAGCTGACAGCAATTTGCAGAACTGTCAAATTCAGCAACCAAAGTGCATCTGATGCCTAAAACCTCATGCCAACGCAAGCCCAGTCCCCACAAATTGCAGTTCAGTAATTCCTCAATCACAATTACAGGGGACTGGAAACCTACAAGTTACTGTTACCAGCATCTCAGCACTTCACTTTACAGAAGGGCTTCCAAAGGCCCCAAGTTGCAGCATGAGAAGCTCCAGTTCAACCAGCAGGGATGATGCTCGCCTGCCTTTCTCAGCCCCCGCAGCCCACTGGGTGCCAGCCGCTCCCCAGAGCTGGCAGCACAAACCAAACTTTTAAGGACACTGGTGTTGTAACAGGGGACAGTCAGTGCTGATGTTCCCAACTGTGTTATGGTGCCGGCATTCGGGACCATGTGGTTTTAGTGACACCGAGTAAGGTACAACTCTGCCTTACAGACAACTGATAAAAGCCCTTAGCAGATAAGGTTACTGGCAGCAGGGCAAAAGATGGGTCTGTGCTGAGGAAAATTACTTGCATGGGCTTAGCCTTGTGATGCGAAGTAAAGCTTCAGAACAGGCCAGAGGTTTACTCCATCACTGCTACCACCACACTGTCACCAAAGCGTTTATTTTGTAAGCCAAAAAAGACTCAACCCCTCCTACTTTTACTCCATCCTCATTGATCTGAAACCACCTTCCTTCAAGCCGAGCAGAACTTTGTCCCCAGCCACCAGCTACGAGGTTAACATCTTCAAGTTTGCACAAACTAATTGTCAAAACAAATCCGCATATTGTATTGCAAATCATAAATCCCACATCGGGGGAAAGCCCCCGGCTACTGCTGGAGCTACAGCTGCAGGAATTACTGCAAGTGTCTGCCAGGCTGAACCCGAGACCTGATGATACAGCACAGGGGCAACACGACCTGCAGCTTTGCTGGCATCCAGTTTTGGTTTGCAAGCGCTTCATCTTCAATAACGTGCATCTAAGAGTTGTCAACATTTGATACTTCTGGCAGAGTCAGTCACTTCTTTAAAGTCAGCATCCCTCCCAGTTAAATGTGCAGGCAACTTGCCTTTTGCATACAGAAAAATCCCTTTCATCACAGGCACACACCGATCCTATTTTAATGCATAATCTTTTTGAATGAGAAAGGATGCCCAAATCTCAGTAGTGGTTAATAAATAGCAAAGCTGCTACACAAAGTGAAATAAATATACAGAAAAGAGAAAAATGGAAAAATATTTTAAGCCCTAAATGCTACACATATATCCACATAATTTATGCTTGTTTTCTTCTCTGTTGAATTGGGAAACCTGTGACCTCAGAGTGCCTTTATTTATTACATCTCAATTATTTCCATGGAAACATGTACTGTGGCAATCTATTGGGCTGCCAGCTCCTCAGACCACAAAATGTATATGATGGACTTTTTAAAAGCAGATGGTATGGATAATTATAAAGAAAGGAAAAAATTGTTTATCCTACATACATGTATGACTTGACTCCTATTATACAAAATTTCACCCAAATTCCTTAGATTACCTGTCAGCTCATGCTAAGACCTGTAATTTACAGCCAGTTTATGCTCAAGCTGAAAACACATTTTTTTTTTGTGCCTAGAGACTACAGAAATATTTAGAATCTTTAAAATCTGGGCTTCACCCAGCTCACTGTTGCAAAGACCTTCTAGATACTTCCACATTACAGGGATAATGTTTCTTAGCTATGACTTGCCAGTGAGTTACCTGCTTCGATTAATAAAAATGCCCTGATAAACAGTGATCAGTTCTGTACTAGAATCAGGGTCAAAATTTCATCATGAAGTATGAACCCCTTGCAAGAGATACTGCTGCCTAAAAAGTAACGAGGTAGAAAACAAATTAATAATAAACAGTAAATATCTGATGTTGTCATGGCACGAGATGTCAGTGTTTACTAACCGAGCTTCTAGAGCAACCACAGTTTTCACTGGCATAGAACTATTTCCTGAACATTAAATGTGACACTTTAGCACGTAAAAATATCTCAAACTCCAGAGGCCCGGTCACTAAATGTGATCCCCTCATCTGAGGGAAGTCATGACCCAAGGCCTTGCACCACTGTTCTCAAACTGCGATCCTTTTCGTTTCAAACAATGTATTTCAGAGCATCCCCTAGAAATAGCTCTAGCTCTGCCCTTTCTTCTGCCCACGGACTGGAACATTCATCTACCAATTACTGAAGTAGCTCCCTTAGCAGAGACCGTCCGGGATTGCGGAGGGTCACAACACCACGCTGCAAACCTGCCCCACGGCACAATGCCAGAAGGTACTGTTAGTCTGGGGGGGAAATGATTAAGGGGTTTGTATAAAGATAAAGGACTGACTTCAGAAAAACTTCATAAACATTTGAACCACATCCGACTTGCATTGCAGCCCTCGGTTAAACAGCGAGTATTTCACAAATAATATAAAATGGCCCTGTATGAGGTTTCGATTTGTTCTTTAGCCGGTCCATTAACTGCACACTAATTTTGTCCACCAACGTGTTACTTAATGACGAGCGCTTTAGACTTTTTTTGTTTCATCTTTTGGGCATCCGAAGTTACGAACCTTTTGTGCTCCGACAACAAAGCCCCCGGACCACTGAGTTTGCGACTTGTGCTTTGTGCGGAGGACAATAAAACCTTACCCGACATCAGCTAACCTCCTCGTGGCTGGGAGTGAAAGGCTGCCGAAATCACGCCTTCCCCCCTCGCACCCATTCACTTGAAAGTCAAAAAAGCTGGCACGGCGTGTGATCCGGTGCGGGGCTGGTCCCGGCCCTCCCTTTACCGGTTTTTGTTTTTTTTTTTTTTGCTAGCAGCTGTTTTCTTACGGAGATAAACGGGAGGTTTTAAACACCCCTTCGCTGTGGATGGTGAAGACCACACGAAGTTTAATGTGCAACCGTTATTAATACGGCTCTCGCTAAATTTGCTTATTGTTTCTTGAAGCCTAAGCAAGTTTTCAACCCCTATCTATCAAATCGGGTTTAATTCTCCCCTTCTTTCACCACCCTTGTGCGCATTGGACAGCGGGAGGAAACAGACGGCGCTCCTATTCCCAATCATAAAGAGCCATTAATTTCAAGCTAACCGGCTAAACCCCGCGTGTGCTGCGTTCCTCCCCTCCCCAGCCCGCGGATGCGCCACCG
Source organism: Actenoides lindsayi (assembly GCA_025331215.1). NCBI lineage: Eukaryota > Metazoa > Chordata > Aves > Coraciiformes > Alcedinidae > Actenoides > Actenoides lindsayi. The sequence continues at coordinate 173 of WTSP01015382.1, read as the reverse complement.
CACCCGAGCATCGCAGCGAAACTTTCCTCCCTCCCCGCCTCAACGACGCTACCGGCTTCTTTCATCAATTATCGCGACACGTGTCGCAAGCGAGTCTCGGCCGGCTCCGCGGTACCCACACACGTCCCGCCCCCCCTCCCCCGGAACGGGCGACGCGCGGGCGGGCTCCCCAC
>WTSP01015381.1:255490-324563 GCA_025331215.1 Actenoides lindsayi | reverse complement strand
GGGGGGGCGGGGTAAAGTGTTTTTTTTCCCAAGGAAAAAACAGGAGGTGTTTTTGAAAATAATTTTAAAAATAAAAATGCAACAGCCTAGACATGCCGCCGTGAAAGGGGATCTGTTAGAAAATGATGATTATCTAGGTAGAATCAAAGGAGTTTCTCTCCCCAGTGTACATATCTAGTACTCTACAGAAGAACTTCCAAAATTATCTTCTGGTCACATATCATTTATAATGTTTTTGGGTTTGTTTTGGGTTTTTTTTTCTTTTTTTTTTTTTTTTTTTGATTGATTGTCTTAGGCAATTTTCAAGAAATCTTAAGCTTTTCTCACTTTTCCCAAGTCTAATTATTCTGCATACAGTTGTGATATATCTAGAACTAGATTTCTACAGTCCTCTGTTTCTACCTAGGTGTTGTTCATAACTGGCAATCATCCTAAGGTTTGTAATGCTATAAATAGAGTTGAGAAGCAAAGCACATCTCTATTGTTATGATGTGCTGAACAAATAAAATGCATTCTTTTGTATTCTGTAAATGGACTATAATCTTGTCCTCCAACACTCAGATGGTTTCCCATAGTAAAAAAAAAAAGTAATAGATAATTTTACAGCTGAGTAACATTTGACCTTGGAACTGCTCATTGAAATCAATGAGGCAAGCTGATTTTTATACAGCATCTATGCACTAAAAAGGCACTTTAGGCAATTCCAAACATGAGATAGCACAGCAATAGGAAACACTATTTTCTTGAAACATGAAAGAGCTTGTACACTTTACAAGGCTTTTAGTTTCTTCTGTGTAAACTTCTAAACAAGTATTATACATTTTATCATAGCAGGACTTGTATGAAAAATTTCCATGACTGCTGTACTAATAAGGATATATACTGATCCTAAAAGTTTCATCACAGCAGAGTATTTCTAGCAGTTCTGATGTCTCCAAGGACTATTAGCAGAGGATTTTTTGAAGCCAAAAACTACTGCTGCTAAATAGAATTGCTTTTATAAAAATACAGGTGAAGCCTACTATGATAGGCTAATATTATTAATCTTAAGTCTCAAAATTTAGAGCTTAGAAATCCAAATCCAGACCACATTATTGATGTGTAGCCTGGAAGCACATCTTTTAAACATAATTTTATCTGTAGGTTGATTCTGCTCTGTCACTTGAAGTCACTCTTCTGCAAAGAGCAAGATCATTGATACGGCTATTGAACTTGTATTAATTATCTATCGTATTATCTATTCATGGACCAAAATACCATGCTACAGAGCAAATCTGGCCTGGTCTGAATGAGTGTGTCTAAAAGACAGTGAAGAACTAAATTCAAATCTACACGTAGGTTTGAAATCAACAAGTAAAATCCTATCTGTGAAAAAACAAATCACTGGTTCTAGTCAAATGTTCATCCTCCTTTGCAGACACACATTTAGTATTAACAAACTCCAGCAATCTCTTTTTTCTATAGTCTTTCCTCAGGCTTCTACAGGTTCTCCCTCCCCCAGTCCATGGGAGGCTTCACATATTTGCATTTATTATGTGTTATGCAACCACAAACCCACAACCATATAATTATCTGTAGTTCTGACATGAATGACTTCTAGATAATAGCTATTGGATAGTTTATAATAATATGTTCAGACAGAAGAAAATTTGAATGATCAGGGCTAAAAAGCAAGGTACCCATCCATTGTGATATACTGGAGGTAATGCAGAACTCCCATGAATTTTACTTTCAATAACAAAAGGACGCAAAAGCAAAGATCTTAGTATTTTTCAAAAACCTGGTAAAAATATTTCCCCCCAGAGACAAAACCCACACACTTCATCCATGCTACCTGAGGTCTGCTGAAAGGTCAATAAAGGCTGCTATTTCAATTTTACAATACAAAGTTCTATAACATTGAACAATTACCCCCTACATGATATAAACTACAAATTAATTTTTGCTGGTTATTATACACTGAATTAATTTTAGAGAACAACTCACTAGAGCATAAATGTCAATTTCATTATTTTTTTTTAAAACTAGGTTTAAATTTTGCATTTCTATCATATTTCACAAAAATAATTTTCTATGTAACTCAGTGGGATATTCATATGTGCTCAGAAACTAATGAGGTATGGGAAATAGATACATTATCATAAAAGGAAAATTACTAAATGAGAAAAAAAAAAGGATTAAAAAAGATCTCTTAGAGTAAAAAGAGCAATTTCATCATCGAATGGGACTGCTCCTTCACTATATCTCTGGTTTTTTGCCAACCAAAGTGTCCTATTCATTCACTTAGCTATTTTGGAACATTCTCTGGCTTTTACTGATTGAAAGAATCCTGTTCATTACACATCTTCGTGAAGCAGTGTTGAAAAGAAAGGGGAAGAAGGAAAAGATCATTTTAAAATAACACTGTGCTAATTTTCTTATGGTAATTCTGTTTTGACTGTAGTAAATAAATAGTTCTCTAAATCAAAAACATAATAAGGGGCACACAGCTGTAGTGATAAGTAACACTCCCTCATTACTTTTTAGTAATCTGAGTAATATCTTGTAGCCTGAGTGTCCCTTTTCATTTAGTGCACTTTAGATAAACTGGCTGATCAGTGTTTTCACACAGCTACTTGCCATATTCCACTTCTTAATGAAATCTGTGTTTGACTTAAGATTTGCTTGCTTTCTAACGTAATTTTAGCAATTACACAAAGATCAAATGATTTGTATGAGCTGATTCAAAGATGCAGGTATTCAACATTAACATGTGCCCTGTTGTAAGGACAGTATGGGATGTCAGCCCGGACATGAGTGTAAGGTATGACCCTCCAATAGACCGGCAGCAGTTGCTGGAAATGTGCGGTTACAGATGAATTAAAAATTCTCTTTAATTAAGAGCTACATGTTCAGAGAAAGTTAGTGAAAGATGTCTCTAAGCAGAGTAAGAAAAATACATATTCATATTCTGATAAGGCAATCAAGATGTTGATGTTAATATTAGAGCAATAACTTTAATTGTATTTTAGCAAACGAATAGCAATTAGAAAACAAATTATCTCAGAGAAGCATGTTTGCTGCACAGCTTAGCCCCGAAGGCAAGCCAAAAGCTAAACCTTTTTCTTGAATTTTAATGCAGAAGATAAATAGACACACCTCTGGAATTATTCTAAATAGAAATACCATAATCGGTTTAAAGTTACTCTGAGACATAAATGTAAAAACTGCATTTCCTCTTCAAGTGGATTCTTTGTTGCCATTACAAACATTAGTATGCAAGAGTGAACTGTTAGCCTGTGCTTTAAAGATGGAGAAAATGTAACAGATGTTGGCCACGCTCATTAAAGAGCATATGTGTATAGTAAATGATTTCCATTAGGGTAATACTTAGTGCATAAATGCAATATTAATGATTCAAGGTGAATTTTCATATTACCTCTCAGTGCTATGCTGTTTTCACAGGTACCAACCACAGATACAACCATGTTGTTTGCTGACAGAAATAAATGTTCCCCCTGCTTTGTACCTGATTGTATTTGCTCTAAAAAATATCTGATAAGATTACAGGTAAGAATCCTCTCTTACCCAGAATGACAATGGCTGGCCAGCCAGCCTATAAGTCAGTGTGCTACAGGGTAACAACAATGGATTTTTAACAACGCAATTGAGAGATAAGATCTGTTGTATATTTCCAGATGTAACGTTATCTGTGTTCTGTGACAAAAAAATGCCACCTTTCAATAAAAATATAGTCATATTTCTTTTCATATTTCAAGGTTTTTCTTCCTCCCTGGTCCACTCCCCTGAGACAATGTGACCCATCTGTCAAGATGAAAGTCTGTTCTGAAGATCCAGTCGCCTCACTGCTGTCGACCTTTTTGGTCTTTTTGATTTGGCACGGACGGTGCATAAAATGCTTAGGCATTACTCAGCCCTCCATGGTTTCAGTCATACTATTTAGAAAATTTATAGAATCTTCTGATCAATCTTGAATGGTTTTAATAATGCTGTAACTGAATCCACTTAGACAGCAACAGAACATTACAATTTTCAACCACCAAATTATGAATAAATGGTAGAAAGATGGACTGCAACTGAGATCTTGATCCTTAAAAATCCCCTCCCTCAGAAAGGAAATCAGTAACAATTTCTCATTGTACCTACAATGCAACAGTCCATCTTGGTTCTACAAAGCAATTAAGTACCTCATTAGCTTTAAGCACCTGCTTAATTCCCATAGCTTTGAAACCTGTGGGAGTTAAATGCTTGTTCCTGAATTTGCGCAGGAAAAACATGCTTGTTAAAACTTGCAAAGAAAATATTATGTCCACTACATTTGTTACAGACGGGTTTAATAAACTTTATGGTATTTAACCTTCATCTTTGTTACATAAAGAATCAGAGTAGGGCCCAAATGTGCGATGATGTTTAGGCTGTATCTTCAAATCATGTACCAGACATTAGGTGGTCGTAACAGTCTATTTCAAACTGGAAATTATACTAATCTACTCTATTGACCACAATTACCAACTGGGGGGGTTGGGGAGGGTGAGGAAGACTTGGAAAAAGAGGAATATGAGTCTTCTTGATAAAGCTTATGCTTTTAGGAGACTGACCGTAACACCTTTACTGAACATGATGTTAGTTCTTTCTAGTTTGAGTTTTACACAAAAGGCTTCAGATTAGCATGAAAAATCTGAGGTTTCTGTCAAGAATGTCAAGATGGTGGTAGACAGATGTTTTACAGTATTTTGAATACACTCACATATGAAATGTCAGCCTCACAGTATCTGTGTTCTCATTGAAGAATCAGATGATGAAACACAGATGTAGGCTACAAAGATGTAACAGAGGGTCTTCAAAACAGGTCAGTTACATCATGTGCTGAAACAGTGGAAGACTGGCCTGTTACACCTGGGTTGAAATGACATCATGGCACTCTCTACCTATGCTAACCAAGGAGAGGTGGAAGAATTACAGTGAGCAAGGCCTAAGAGACACTGCTATGAATTTCCAGCAATGAGACACGTACCTATTTGGCATGATGAGGTAGTGGGAAAGCTGTGTGAGCAGCCACGGCCTGTATACTCCTGACTGGAGAGACAGGAAACAGTACATGATGCACTTTGTGAGAAATGAAACATTCAGTGCTAACTCCCAGGGAAATATTTTCCAAACTGTAAGAAACAGAATGGTAAGCTCACTAAACTACCCACAGCTGCCTTTGCATTAACAGATACATCAAAGGCTTTTAGTTTACATTGTGAACTGCACTTGTGATACAGATATATATATATCTACACACACACACATTTATATATAAATAAGCAGAAGATGGCCTCTGGACTGCAGAACACTTGGAAATGCATCATCTGAAGTTTTCTTCCCTGTTTCCTGAAATAAAAGTATTTTCGATTGTCTTGGTTATCTGAATATGTATTGTCTGAACACCACAATGATCATGGTGCTTTTCTTATAGCAGCTATTTACATTCACAGGTTATTAGACTATTTCTCAGTTACCCTTTTTGATCTAAACAGTGAGATTAAAAACTCCAATCTTAGGCATTGCTGTTTTCAGCTGGTGAAATTAGTGGTGGAGTATGTGAGGTACTGTTTGCTTTACTGCATGAGTAGTCACATAAGCTACAGTATCTTACCCACAGCATTAAGCCCTTTTCTACCAGCCAGGACTTCAGCCATAGGCATAAAATATGTTGAAAATCTGGTTTACTGTTAATTTTTACTAGCATTACCACAATAGATTCACTTAAATTAATCAATGGTGGATCAATGAGTCTTACCACCAAAAATGAGATACTTTTATGACATATACAATTTACAAGAGTAATTTTTTAACTGCTCTTGATTTAGCTTTCAAAATGTAAATTACATTTTCCACTGAATTTTTCAAGCAGTACATTTTTTTAAAATGTATTGTGAAAACTACTTCTCAAATACATCTGCATTGCTTTAACAACAAAAGACAGGAAAAAGCTGCTGAAGAGAATCCAAAAGGCTATTGGATTAAAATTCATGAAAGGCAGTTTCTCCCTTCAGTGTCAGAAGTAATTGTATACACACCGAACATCAGAGCCGTTCCAGAAGTTGCAAACACATTATAAGCAGCAATTCAAAAGTGTTGCAATCCTTTGCATTTGCTAATATCTTTCTGCAACTTATCCTGTGATTTTCTATCTTTAAAATTGTGACTGAAATGGTCACATTATTTAGGTAACAGTCTTAATAAAAAAATTAATTATTTCTGATATTAGAGATTCTGTAAGAAATATGTCTGATAAAACCAGTGGGAAGTATCAGACCTGCTGATGTTGTGTAGAAGCAGATGAGCTGAAAATACCTGCTGTAGAGATTCCTAAGCCACAAGCTGAATTTTAAAATGTATTCAATACGCAAATAATTCACATTTTTCTATCTTCATATTTTTAGTCAATTTTAAAATTCGACTGTTTAGTGAGAATAATCTATACTGAGGACATCAGTTTCTATTTAGCCTCTTGGATTTGAAGCTTATTACATTTACATCACAGTGTGTTAAAATTCACAGGGAAGCTTCTGTGAAGAGCACACCCCACCTTTTCCATATTTTAAAAAATATTTTAAAAACAAATCCATCATATTTAGCATTTGTACATGGTACTCAACTGACAGGCCTAAATGTTACTGAGTGACAGAATTGGTACAAACTATACTGCAGCACTATCTGCATCAATTTTGAAGTTAAGGGGACCATTTCTAGTGTAGGAGGAAAAGATTTTGGTTTTTGTTCTGAGACAAGCCAATTTCTTTTGGCAGGTTTGCCAACAAGCACAACAGTACAGGTCAGACATCATGGGTCTATTTTTAATTTAAGGAAAGGACCATAAATGGTACAAATGATCTATACAATCTACATGTGTGTACATGCACAAACATTTGTGTAAGTACAGCACATAAACACATGAAAATATAAATGCAGAGTTTGCCACTCCCATGTAGAAGCTATTCCTACTTTTTCTAAAAGTTAAAGGTGGCAACTGACACCATATTGTACAGTGGAGGAAAAGGCACCTCTAGCTACATATCTGAACTAGGTACTTTTCTCAACTTTAATTAAATTAAATGATCTTTGAGGAATTTATTACAAAGAGAACAAAAGAAAGGGAAAAAGATAAATGAGGAAGTGGAATTTAACAGCATTTTATTGCACGTATCATGATGTCCTTTGCCTTCATAATATCTACCAGTAAAGTGCTTTCCAGAAGTGAAAATGAACTATTTTCTTCAGTTATTAATTAATCATATCCTTTTTGTGAGAGACTGATTATTTAATTTTAGTCATCCATGGGAATGTTGAGCTTCTTAGTATCAGACTGAAGCCATGTACGAAAGGAGCATTAATTAGTTTCTTTCCAAAACGCAGGTGGAAAAGGCAATTTAATGATCTAACATAGGCAGGTATAGGCCCTGATCTCATGTGAAACCTCATTACTGTCTTTCTTTTTTATATGACTGTTAGTTAAAATTCTACTGTTCTGAAAGTTACTTTGTGGCCTACATGAAATAAGTCATGGTCTCATTCCCCTGTGTTCAGATGCCAACATCACAAAGGATACTGTCAGACCTGTCACTCTTTGACATACATGTTTATCAGATGACAAAGATTTAATGGGCATGGAAACAGAATGCAGCTCTTGACCTTATGGGGACTGCTCCTTGACACACACACAGGAAAAATTCCTTGAGAATTTTATCTTGCAGTAACACCTAGTAGACTTGTTGTGTGGAGAAACCAGATAATCTTCACCTCCTTTCTTGTTATTTTCTCCCTATTTATTACACACACATTCTTCAAGGTTTTCAGTGAAAAAGCCCCCTTGGTTCACTGGAAAGGTTAAGATGAGAATTAGAAGTGTGTGGGGGTGTGGTTGAGAGGAGAGATATGTGCTGGCATGCATATGTGTACATAACATAGAAAATAGACAGAAATTTGACAGAATGCAGCACAGATTAGATGTTTGAGTGAGCAGAAAACTGCTGAAAGAAATTAAATCTACAACAGAAAAAATCGTGTGGCCCAGGGCCATGAGAAGGGTCTCCTCCAATGCCTCTCTCTTTTTTTAAATGCTAGAAAAAACCGTCCAGTAGTGACATAGATGCATTATTAATGTATACAATAAATGTTTTGAAATAAGGAAGCAGAAGCTTCAGTAAATACATCTGAAGCATTTGAAAAGAAATTATGTCCTTGAGTCACACGAAACCCCCATTTTATTCTCCTGAATATGCATCTACGCTAACAAAAATCACTACTTACTTATGAGAAATATATATAGTACCTTCTCAGATCACTTAAAAGTGAATGTAGTGACTCTGGTGTACTATAAGGAAGAGAACACTATCAAAAATTGAGACATTGAAGGCAGAGTATTGGGTCTTTTTTCAAGTAACTGAGTTTAAAAAAACCCAGAAAATTCAATTACAATAGAAGAATTTTGCTTATGGTACTATTCCCTCACAGAATGTTCCTGCATTATAGTTTCTAAAAAAAAAATTTAGCAGCAAGAAGCTGAAAAGTTTTACACATTTCAAACTTCAAGAAAGAATATGAAGATCAAAGAAAAGGTAGGAAAAAGTTTTTGCCTGGACAACATAGAAGTAAGTGAAGTCCTGCAATGACTAAATCAGAAATCTCTCCAGATGACATTATCATACCCCATACATGGAAGGCAGCCATACAGACAGATGTTGGTGTTGACTAAGTACATTTATTCTGAAGAGTGACATCCATCTTCTGCCAAGCATAAGAGATGTGTGACTACATCTGTTTACTCCACTAAGGGAGCATACAGGCATAGGACAGAAGAAAGGGCTGCCATAAAATAAAACGTTAATTAGTGCACAGAGTCCCATTTGAACCATTAGGAAGTCTGTATTTCACAAGCCTTTCAGATTAGCCTATCGCAGTCCCCCTGAAGGCAGAGGGCTGCACACTTGGTGTCAATGAGGGAAAAAAACAGATCAAAGACTGGTAGTAGTTAAGTCTGACCGTTGTCCATAGACCCTTAAATAGCTGATGACAATAAACATCCACTATCTACATACACGTATATTTATGCATACATATCCACAGACACACATGCACAAGCTAATTACCGTTTCTATCCATACGTACATCTTCTGCCTCCAACTCTTTATCTTTTTATAAAACAACTGGAAAACAGAATTCTTATGTTAAACTTTCTACATTAGTTAAATGCAAAGATCAAAGGAATATGAACTTAAACAACTGTGGTCCTGGAATGAATATATTCTCACAGTACAGTTCATGTGAAATATCACACTGACTTCCAGTAGTATCATTAAATACTATGTCACTTGTAGAGTTCACTCAGAGGTCTGAGACATATAAAACTAATATATTAATATATATATTAATAAATCCCTTGTTTTGTAGCTTAGGAGTTGACATTCTGTTGTACCACTGCCTTCATGTAGGTTTTAAGGGCATCCAGAACATATTTGTACATTTATATGGTTGAATGTGTTCTATGAGTACATCTTCAAATGCTGCTTTACTATTATATATATAATATGCACATACATAAATAAGTTTCCTGACCTCCCTGACAAGTTGAGTCAACAATTTTGAGTCCTTTCTAATGTAATTCTATGTTTTGTTCTCTTACCGAGTGAAAGCAACATTGTCAAAATCTCAAAGATCTTTAAATAATTTCAAATACTTAATACTCCTCAAATGTTGAACTGTATCACAAAACAAGGCAGTAAAACATGTTTATATTGATTGCTAACTTATTTTCCTCCTTTGGCTACAAATGTTCTGCTCTTTCATCAGTTTTTGGGATCTATCTATATAAGATTTCTACTCTTCAAATAATCCAGCTCCCACAGTTGCAAGTGTGGTTGGGTTTTGACCGTATCTGAAAAGATACTTTGTAAGATGTATCTTGCCTTGATGTACACACAGTATAAGTAAAATACCTTATTTTAGGCTTTCATGGTGTTTACTAACTGACAACTTAGAAGTTACAAAGTAAAATCAGTTGTTTGCATGTTTTATGGATAGGCAAAAGCACAGATCTGTATTTTGAAGGTAGAGGTTTTCTGGCTAAGATAAAGCATGCAAGAGATTTGCTCTGAGTAACTTAAAGCGGATGGGCTTGGTAAGACAACCAATTCACACTGGATGCTATCACCCATAGCATATCAAAAGTGAGGTATAAGATACCAGGTATGATCATCCACTAAGTTCACAAAAGGGACAATGATGAACATGGCTCCGAGACACAATAAATTAGTCATAACTTCCATTTCTACAGCCTCAAACTAAAAGTAAGAATAACTTTTCTGCCAGATGGGGATATGCAGTAAATGTAGCAGTATAAGTTTGTTCTGATAAATTGTTTTAAATGGCAGTTTCTGTATGTTATGACTTCATTGTATGAACTGCCAGTTACCTACAATGTCTTTGCTTCAGTATTTCATAGCTTTTATGCAAATATTTGATGTTAATAGCTTTCCCTCCCCCCCCCCCTTGGTTTGCTTTGTATAGTTTTGCTGACTTGCATTATGCAGTCATTAAAAATGAATAGCCAAAATAAAAATATTTCATATTGGAAACCATACTTAAAAATTAATGGTGTTTTAGCAAAAGACTGTTTCCCATAGTTTCACAAACACAGCAGAAACTTCATAAGGGAGTGGTTAATCAGCTGAAGACAGCATTTATCTATGCCCTTTCTACATTTGGTAAAAAGCCCTACAGCTGCTTCAGCTATATAGGATTGCGCACACAGGTCAGACAGCGCAAAGGTGGCTTAAAGCTGCCTTGTCCTCCATGCAGCGTGTTGCCAGCTGGAAGTACAGCACAGAATTCCCTTCCACTCACAGCGCCTAAAAGAATAGGAAATAACTTTCTACAAATTTGTGTGCTTTGGGCAAATTATGGTTTCAGTTTTCCCGTGCATAACGACAACAACTACTCTAAAAGAGCTATTTGGGATATCCAACAAAAAACTGAAGAATAACGAGTCTTGTTTCAAGCAAACTAAGGAGAACTCCCACAGACTGTAATAGCTGGATTTACGTGAGGCACAGAGCCATAACAGCCTGATTCCTCACTGTTTCTCTATTATGGATGGATTGCAAATCCATCAGTCTTGTACCATCAGAGAACCCAGTAGTCACAACTGGCCTTCTTCGCTGATAAAGTTGAGGGATTCACTGTGTACTTTAACCGGTGCACATTTTAAAAAAAAAAAAAAAAAAAGAAGTCATGTATTTCTAAGGAGCACAGGTGCAGTTATTCAACATATAGGAAAATAAAGAATGAAATAATAAAGAGCAGTGATTATCCCACTGTTGATTTTGTATTCTTAATTGTACTGAAAGTCTTCATAGTGACAGGAAGAGGAAGGGAAATTAAAAAGAAAGACAAAGAAATAACCATTAAAAAAAAATGGATATGCAGATAAGACAAAAGCAGTAGAAGATGACAGTAATGGAGTCAGATTCGATACTTAGAGAGGGACTTCTACTGTTTGTTCTCTCCTGAATTCCCTGCCATCATTTTGACTGCATTTTTTATCCTCTCTGCCCTAGTGAGACCACATCGGGAGTATTGTGTGCAGTTCTGGTCTCGCCAGTGCAAGAAAGACAGAGAAATACTAACGAGAGTCCAATAGAGAGCAATGAAGATGATTAAGGGACTCTTATGAGGAAAGGCAGAGAGACCTAGGGCTGTTTAGCCTGGAGAAGACTGAGAGGGAATCTTATTAATGTTTACAAATATCAGAAGGGTGGGTGTCAAGTAGAAGGGGCCAGGCTCTTTTCAGTGGTGTCCTGTGATAGGACAAGAGGTAACGGCCACAAACTGGAACACAGGAAGTTCCACCTCTAACATGAAGGAAAAAAGTCTTTACTTTGAGGGTGGCAGAGCCCTGGAACAGGCTGCCCCTCTAGAGAGGTTGTGGAGTCTCCTTCTCTGGAGACTTTCAAAACACACCTGGATATGTTCCTGTGTGGCCTACCCTAGATGACCCTCCTTTGGCAGGGGGTTTGGACTCAATGATCTCCAAGAGGTCCCTTCCAAGATCAATGATTCTATTGAGCTCAGCAGAGAAAGTGGCAGCTGACGTTCATCTCATGAGTAGGTTTAGATTAGGCAAATCATGCAACCCCTTATTTCTACAAAGGATCAGCTTCAAATTCAATCCACTGTGTGCTTTGCACTGAGTTTAACATATGATTGTTAAAGTTCAGCTATTCCATTTTGGAAACAGTCCAATTCATACTTCTTGTACTTGCATATAGTTCTACTTGAAGTTTTAAACATTTCACTGAGTTGGGACTTTGCATCTGCAAGTCTGAATGCCAGTGATTGATTACTGAAATTCTCTCAAGTACATAGTGAACATCAAACAGAAGTGTGTACCCTGTTGGTATCGATTTAGAACTGATGATCTCATTAGAAAGCCTTAATTCTCAACATTGCTTTGGTTTACACAATCTTTAATTTATTTTTAAAAAGCTGATTGGACAACTATTTCAGCCTCCTGACTGTCTTCTCATTTTACTAGACAACTGCTTTAGTCTTTGAGCATTTAATAGGTCATTAATCCATATGTTAATGCAATCAATACTATATTAAATAAACTATAAAAAGGAAATTAATATTAGGTAACCTGATGCATTGTGTCATAAGGCTTTAAAATGTGCTTATTGTCAGCACATTTAAAATGATAAATTAAAACAGTGCACCTTTGAAAAAATAATCCCAGGAAGCTTTTAAAATTACTTTCTCCACTATTTAAACAGTGATTCATGTTGAAAACAGTAAGGAAAATAATATTTATTTTTTATTTGAGCTAGCTTTTATACTGATGCTATTTTTCACAAAACCGTATGTACATAAAATTGGATTTTAAATACAACTGGAAATTTGTAAATTGAATGAATATGGCCTTTGAAAATGAACACGTATTATGTGTTGTAGCTGTTAACTGAAGCTCTAGAAGACAAAGGAGATCAGACTTGGCACATACCTCTATTTCAGACTATGAAACACCACAGACCATATAAAAATACGCATTATTTTCTGTTCTGAGAACATAAACCTCCTTCCACTTATCTAAGCTGGCCTAGTTAGCCTTCATATTAATCTCTTATAGTTTTTCCATGCTCTAAATAGTAAGTGGTTTTATTCTTTCTGTATTTGACATTCAATAGGTCTGAATTCTGAGTGGCCAGTATGCACTACTATAATCATTTACATCTCACAGACATAGTAGCATAAAACCAGCATTTGCTGGAAGTTTTAGAAAGTATCCACATTTTGAAATGCATTTATTTAACAGGCTTTCAAATAAAAAAGCTAGTTGAGAAATCAATGTACATCCACCCTCCAGCATCCTACATCTTGCATCCTGTGGATTTGAAACCTGAGACATAAGAAAAAAAAGGTTTTTTTCCTTTTTTTTTTTAAATCTTGCATAATAAAAACTGAGCTTTTCCAGCTATGCTGTTAAAAATTTCCTTTTTTCCCTTTAATCATGACTGGAAAATCCCACCTATCTTCACTGCTTGTATTTGCAGTCTCTGTGCTATTTACCTTCCTTTTCGGATTTTCTTTCTGTATCCAGGTCATTGTCTAAATAGCTCATTTCTGCACCCTTGTCTTGAATGTTAAAACAATTGATATGGGCTTCTGGTATAGCATGATTCCTTTAAAATTCCTCCAGTAGCTGATACTGATTGTTTTCAGCCTTTCTAATGAGGAGTTGCTAAAAAATGACTTCCTGGCAAAGACACTTTTCTTATTATCATTGGCATTCATTTCTCATTCTCTGGCTGTACCAGCTTTTTAGGCTTTTTGTGCTCACCTTCCAGGCCCATCATCAGCCTGGCTTCTCCTGTTCTGCCGTCTGCTAACAAATCTGTCAAACTAAACTGCCAGCTGAAATGTTCATCTAAGGAAGCTTTTGGGGGAAAAAAAAAAACCCAAACCAACACAACAAAACCAAAAGGGGCACAATTTATAACCACCAAAAAATGGTCAGAATTTGTATTCACAAAGTGAAGACTCACACTTTTGCTCCTGTAAAAAAGGAGTGTGCAGGCTTCAGTATTTGGCTCTTCAACTACCAACTTCACACCAAATGGCTACAGTTGCAACAAAATACAGCTGCGAGCACATTATTTGGGAGAAATTGTTAAGGAAAGAAAATTGTATCTGATAAAGGTGAAAGTGCCCTGTAGAAAAGAACGCTACATAGATTATTGCTATGTAATGATGATAACCTTAAGAAGTCACAGCTGGCAATACAACAGAAGTGAGAGACCTCAGTTCAGCCAAAAGAAAGAACAAAATACTGTTGATGAGGAAAATCACTTGTTAAGAGAAAAACAGTATTTTTTTTACAGGATCTGCACCTTATGTACTATTCCAATTTGCTTCTAGTTGATCTTTCCCATGTAATCATTACAAAACTCACTTTTTTAGCAGGCCAAAAACATGGAACAGAAGGCCTGTGGAATGAGTGGAAAGCCTGGGCCGAGGTTGGTTTCAGTCTATAAACTAATGGAAAACATTCTAACGTGCTGTTCTAGTGTTAAGACAGGTTGGCTGAAGACAGTATTTTAATGTATCAAAGCTAGACTGCAGTGGATTAGCCTCTGACCAGCTGATAGGATGCCTGTGAGCAGTGTTGGAGCGGGTGAGTATTTATGGCTTAGTGATGATTGCTTGTTCAACTTCATCACGTACTGGGTGTTTTGTTTTGTGGAGTATAAAGGGCCAGGAACTTTCTTAATTTAGAAAAGTATGCAAGCAAAAGCAGTAACTGAACTGTGTTCTTTCCACTACGATTGAGAAGTGATTCACTGCAAGTACATCGTATGGTAACAAGACTCCAAGAAAAGCAAGACAACTGCTTGTAGCGAGCCTCCAGGAGCAGTACTGCAGAGCCTCAGCAGACAAGAGCTCACAGCATGAAGTGATGAAAAGGTTCCTGCTGCTCAGAGGCAATATACCCACGGCAGCAGCTCTTTATGTGGTGTAGCTAAGCTTGGTAGTTTTTTAACTGAACTGATAAATGATGATAAACAGGGGGTTTTAAAAATAATGTTCCTTGATGGAAGAGAAAAAAAAAATCAATATAAAACCAGTAATACTTCGGTATGGAAACATTTTTTTTTCACTTCATTTTACTTTTTTACTGATTTTTTATGTTCCCAAGTGTCTTAAGTATCTTGGATGTTTTGCAACACTATCCACATGGGGTGACATAATGAGTACAAGGAGAGTGTAACTAAGTGATGTCTAACAAAGTATTGTTCATCTGTAGGGTGAATCATACATTTTTAAGAAGAGTATTGCACAGAGCAAAGAGGATTTGAAATGACAAAAATGAAAGAGTGGTAGTGGTGAGAATATTAAGAGATTACAAGGTGTATGTATCTCAGTTTTGAAGAGGTTAACTTCAGAGCACTGAAGTATTGCTACTCATACCACTTGGAGCATTGGGGTAGACAGCAAATACAGATCCCCATAGAAACATCCTTGGGTCACCAAGAAACAACTGCTGGGGCTAAGCGTCACACGGTTCAAGGAGGCATGCCAAGGGGAGCACAGCACTGCACCAGCATTGCTCCCTCCACACCTTCCTGTCTCAAATGGGCCACCTATCATGTTCGGGACCTCAGCCACAGGTTTCTGTTAGGATTACAGTTCAGAAACCCACAAAGACTCCAGCTCCGAAGACACCACAGCTGCAAAAGTGATGCCAAGGGGAGCACAGCACTGTGCCAGCATTGCTCCCTTCATGCCTTCCTTTCTCAAATGGGCCACCCATCCTGCTGGGACTTCAGCCACAAGCTGCCATTAGGGTTAGGGATAGAGTTCAGAGAGCCACAAAGCCTCCAGCTCCAAGGACACTTGTCTACTACATGATACAAAGGCTGCTCAAAATTGTAAAGGGATGCTATTTGATTCACTTCAGAAATAAAACATCCAGTTGTTTTTTCTAGATATGTACCATCCTGCATCACAATTTTTTCCAGTGTAACAACAAATTACTAAAAATTCTTTCTCAAATTTTTGATTATATTTTAAAAAATGGTTGCTATGCAGTTATGAGTTTTCCCTACCTGCTGGAAGGCTGGAATGGTGAAGATTTGAAACAGTTAATGCATTTGAAGTATTTTTTCAGTGGAGTGACTCAAATTGGAAGCATGCTTCTAAAATCCAGTGCCAATGCAGGGTAGTACTTCATTATGCATGGATTGCTGCACAGCGTTCTCAGAGAATACAAGTTTCTCTGGGACAACAGTACATCTATTTGCAGTGACTCAGAATTACATTTGCTAACAATTGTCAAGACTGTTATGTGTGAGTGCATCCTCTCTTGTTGCAAGCTCCACATGCTTCTTACTTCTGGTGTAAGTCACTTACTCTAAAAATTAAGATTACTCTGACTTGAATGGCATTATTCTTCTATATTAAAACTACCACAAGCAAATAGATGGGGGTTGTTTGTTGTTTGTTTTTTTTTAAAGGACGTTGTTGGTAAAGGATGAAACCCCTTCCCCAGAGTAGCTCCCAACACAGTGCTTTCTCTTGCTAATCAGCACCAGAACAACACAACAGTAGAAAGGATATTTTCAATCTGCTTTTTTGTAAGAATCAACTGACACCTAAAAAAAAAAAAGTAAAAAAGCCTTAGCACTGTCTAAGAGATATTAAACATGAAAGAAATGTACGCAAAGCTTTGTTCTGTTTTGTCATTAAGAAGTACCTACTGTTCACACAGTATTTGGGTCAGCTGCCCCATCTCACAAATGAGAGGATCACAGCAAAAGGAACACATAAGAAAGAAACCAATTGCTCCCTAGTGTGAAGCAAACACTCCAAACATGTATCATTATCGACACCTTTCATGGAACTAAAAGGGCTAAAAGACATCATGTCTAACTTCTGCTTACTGAGGACAAAGTTTGAATCCACAAGAGAATAAAATGTCCCAACCAACATATTTTTATTTCTGATTTTCTTCTATCACAGACAAAATTTTAGAATTTTTTCTCAAATCCTTTAAATACCAAGTAAAACTTACTAGTACTACAAGTTGTATATGAAAAGAGAGCGATGAACCAGGGTGACTGGAATTGGAGAAAAAATAACAAGTGTCAGAACGGAGTGATATGGGCATTGCCTGATACTAAATTTTAAGAACATCTGATAATACTTGTTTTCAAGTCTGTTTAATGAAGATATTTTTCTTAGGTTGGGTTTTCTTTTCCAATTTGATTGTATTATTGTAGGGAAAACATTATCCTAATGAAACAGAAAGAACCTCGGGTTCCTCCTTGTTCTCCTTTAGGTGTTGTATGTTCTCAGAAGAATGTATCAGTATTTAGCCAATGTCAGGAACAGGGCATTCTTTCTGATTACAGCAGCACCACATATGCATGAGGGCGAAATTTGCATCCATTGCATCTTCTACTATGCACAAATACAAGAGTAAGGAAGAATATGGCCCTAAGTGATTTTTAACCCCAATCATCAAATGCCAGTTTAATACCAAAGTTTCACACTATCTTAATATCCTACCTGACAAATTTAAGAGACAGCCTTTAGTATGAGTTTGTCTTAAAAGCAATGCAAGGAAGGATTAACTTTGTCATTCTTTAGAAGAGAATATGATTTATAATATGCTTTTGGTAAGACGAAGAGGAAAGCAAGCATACCACACATTACAATGACTTGAATGACTTGACAGCTGTTAGCTAAACAATACAACATTAATTTTCAACATTTTTGCACATGACTGGGTGAGAGATCCCTTAATCCCAGTTCCTATTCTACTTCTGCCTCATTGTTGCAGTCTCCTTTTGTATCACTTATTATAATCAGTTTCTGCTGCATACTCCCTTTCACCTTATTATTGTTGCAAAACTAAGGTACTAGGTTAATTCAGCCTTGCTTCCCTGGGGTACATTAAGATGGATTTAAGTACTTTATTGAGACAGTCTGACTTCAAAAGCTGCTTTATCAGTTACTACCAGAGAGACCCATCTACGACAGCAGTAAACTAACCATAAATTCTCATATTCTATATGCTGAGTGACTTTCAAAAGGAGAACTATTGATTTTGTCATTTATGAATGGATTTAGTCAAATTAGTCTTTTCATTGTGCACAATAAGTCAGCATTGTGATTAGGAAATAGAGGATAAAACTGTGTGGAACAAATGGAACTGCCTTTTTTGGGATTCTCAGAACAAATTCAATAAGCTTTAGTTATGCACCACGATCATTTTGTTCACGACCAGCTAGTCTCCATATTTTGATTATCTTCAAAGGAAAGAAAAAGTAGCCTCTGCCTTCAAGAGGCACTTTGCTTTCCAGAAGACTTAACCTTTCAAAGAGCTCTCATGTCTTTACCTTTGAAAGAGCTAATAAATTGTTTGCCGAAACGGCATGAGTATTTACAGACATACTTGAAATCAGACAAAGATTACACAGTGAAATAAACAGAGAGACTGTCAATGTCAACAATAAATTAAGTTTGTGCTAAAAACATGAAATGTTTAGAGTGTAACAGACATCACTAAGCATTATGCTACTCAAGCCTCTGAACTTTTCCAAACACAATAAGCACTGATAGGCCCTGGATACCTTTTCCTGAAGAGCCACTCCAGATGGTTATTTCAGTAGCTGGGCTATATTGCTGGAAACAACAAGGCTAACACTTGTGTCCTGATTTTCATCCCCTTTGTGTGGTGTCTGGCATGAATATACCAGCTCACAATTATATAGAGAATAGAGTGTCAAATGGAAAGCCATTAGGGAGGAGGAGCTGTGTGCCAATGTTGTGTAGCCTGTGTATTTGGGTGCTTGTGCATCCAAATGCACACACAAGTAGGTACACATAGAAATCTTAGGATGAAAAAATGAACTGTGATAACCAGACCAGCATTTCTTACATTTTAATGATTTAATTGAAAGGTTTCTGCATCTAAACTTGACTTTGCAATTTAGGGATGCAGAAAAGCCTAGATTTTTAGTTTCTTTCACAAGTGCAATGTTATTTTCTAACCACTCCTATGTGCAATTATATGTTTTACATGCTACAACAGAAATTATAAGGCACATCCTACATCTGCACTCTGAAGAGGGCTCCTATGCATTCATATATTTGGTTGGAAATACAGACTGGTTACATTTTGAAAACCTTAATACTATTTCTTAATTTATTACAGACCTAGAAGATTAATGTCTTTGGTTTTGGCATCTCTGGTCATAGTACAGCAGGTCAAAGTGAAAACAAGTGAATTTCCAAATATAAAGTATTTCAGTTTCTGATCCCCTTTGCTTTCAGGAAAAAATTGTGCATACCTTACAAGCAAGTCCAGGGGTTCCGTCTGGCTTCTATATGAAAAATTAAGCCAGTAATTCCAAGAAGCAGAAGCAGCCACAGGAGCTATACCTTATGCAGTGTATAATGAACCTACTGTGTCCCCAAAACATCAGTCTGTGCATATAGAAAGCAGCTGTACAGTATGTACACAGTCACATACTTCTCAGAAGTTTTGGCCTTACTGCACTTATAATATACAACACATCTTTCAAAGCAGGAAAACATCATCAGTGCCTTGTAGATATGTTGCACTTTTAAAAATACTTTAAAAAGAATTGTTTTAGAAAATGCCAACACAAAACAAAACAATCCCCAAATATTAATCATGCAATGACTTTTGCTTTTTTTCATTTTACAGCAAAATGTTAGGTGCAGATACTGTCCCCATTCCAGGGATGGCAAAGGGGAAACTGAAGTTAGTGCCAATACATTCAGGCTTAATTACTGACTGGTAAATGGAATTAGCTGATAGGGAGATAGAGACAAAAGACTTGATGTCTTGGCTAGCTGCGGCTGCTGGGTTCCTGGACCCTCCACAATACCTAAACCATTTACTCAGGTTCCTGATTTCAGTTACTAAGTTTTAGTGCTGGTTACGTGACTTGTGAAAGCTTATACAACACATAAATGGCAGAGCCAGGTATAGAAATCAGATAGGTCCCTTGGCTCGGACTTTTTAAAACCAATAACCACTACGGCCTAAGTACATTGCAAAGTTGCCCTACAATTCAGTGAGTATAACAAGCCTAATTAGGAGAATACACATTGGATTTCATGGCTAAGTAAGCAATATGTTGACGATAAAATTTATGATCTGCTAAACACAGCAGATGATTTAGTACTAATATATTTATATTCCCCAGATGAACCATATTAAAATGAATGAAGTATAGCCATTCCTAATGAAGAATAATGGGATTAAGTTACTCAAATATCTCAAATAAATGGATAGGGATGTGAAATGGAAAAAAAAGGATATGGAGGTAGTAACCTGTCTAAAGTCACTAGGAGTTTTACTATTAATTATTACAGGTAATGCAGTAAAGCCCGCTATCTCAACTTAGTCTAAAGGTGAGCTATCTTTTGTAAGAAATGAACAATACCAAACGTAATATCAGATTGAAAAAAGAAAAACCACTGATGCACAGCCATGCTTATGCAAAACAGGAATATAGTACAGGCTTAATTATAATGATATCCTTGGGCATTGAGTCTGAAGCAGATGCAAAAAGTTAAACACATTGATGTGCTTCACTGAATAAGAATAAAAGGGAAGAGAGTAAGGCATCAAGCAAAGGAGAGAAAACCTCAGTGATTTAAGGTTTATGTATAGCATAACACAAATATTTATCGGACTCTGTGCTTTTTTCAGTGCATTAATTGTTTAACATGAACAGAGTAAAATCCATCCCGTCTTTGTCTTTTAACATACCAGATCATTACTTAGAGCAGGTGCTTTAAAATCAGACCTTAATGACTACTGAGACAAAATAATTGTACAAAATAATAACCACCACTGTAATGAAGTTTGTGTAGTTCAAACAAATATATAAAGATGTGACTTTAGATGGTTCATCAGAACAATACTTAATAGATAGAAAGAGCAACCACTTCAGTTGCTACTGCAGCTTTCATTTATATTAGGTTACTTATGTCATGTTATCTGTGTAAGAAGGATGTGCATTATGTTCTCCAGCCCTGCTGTAAGTTAGGACATACTGGGAACATAGACTAGAGAGCATTTTCAGAAAGATATTTTGTCAGTTTCCTAGCAGAAATTGTTACTGGAAGACACCACTTCTTTTCCTGCTAAAAAAAAAGAGGAGCTTTTTAGCTACACAACACAAATCTCTTTGGCATTCTAGGACTTATTGTGCAAATGCTTAAGCCAAGGGGATTTTAATCATCAACTTTAAGAACTGAGCCCTAAATAATTCTGCCATTACTATGACTAGTAAACTGTGCAAGCTCATCTGTTGTGTTACTCAAAAGTGACCCTGCAAAAAAATAAATCGTACATTCTCTAGCATTATCAAGTGGAATATTGAAGGCGTTTGTCTAACAGGTTTGTTTATGCAGCAGTAATTTTGCTCTCCATTTTCCCTTGCTATTAACTAATAATACAAAGCAAAATGTTCTCACAGAGAAAAAGAGTCAGCTCTAAACAAACCTTTGAGGTTTATGTTTTCCTTATGAAAAGTAATGCGCGGCATAATGTTACATATATTTATAATAAAAGATACCCCAAAATATCACTGCATGACTTTATTTAGAAGGAAGATAAGATTTAGATGTTCTGATAAATGTGGATACATGTGTGATAAAAAAGACATCCTGAAAACTGATAATTTGCTGAACTTGAAAATCCATGAAGTTATGCAATTCAGTGACAGATGTGAGGTACAGAATATTATCCATATTATTATTTTAACACTGGAGTCTAAATTCTGGTTTCTTTGTATTGCTAAGTTAGTCTTTGCTACACTATAAAGCCTGACATCTGAAAACTGATACAGTCAAAATGAAGTCTTTTCTTCAACTTTTATGGCAATTTCCACATTTTTCTTATGTGCTGTACTTCCCAAAATAATTCACTCACTGACAAAAAGTTATTTGAATAATCTTTATATATACAAGTTTCTGCAGAATGGAAACTGAAGAATAAAGAAGTGAGCTGAATACCTAAGTACAGTCTGAAACATTAGGATGCATGAAGATTACATTATTCACTGCACAAGTTTTCACTGTTAGAAAGAATTCTTCATAAGGGAAAATCGATCCCAAGCCTGGAAAGCTATACATTGAGCATGAGACATTTATCATCAAAGGTCTATGAATATATTTGGCATTACTCTTGTAAGGAGCAAAGGAAACAAAAGCAATTATTGCATCCTAATTAAGTGTAAACAGTGGTGGGTACATGTTATCTACAAGAATAGCTATGTGACTGAATATGACTAGATCTAATCTAAAATGAGTGCTGCGATTAGCCAAAATCCCCTAGACATTATCTCTGGGTAGGACTGTTTTTATAATCTTGTTCTAAGGCTAAGATCAATGAAACTTTAAAGAAGGATTTAGTGGTGTTGATAGGACTTTCTCTTTTTGATAGATTGTTAGGTGAAAAAAACCCATATTAATAGGAATACATTAATAGGAATACATAAAAAAGTTTCTTGATGGTACACTCACACTACATATGATAACCTCTATAGTAGAAATGAGTTGTAAAACAATATATTATTAATCTATGAAACATGTTTTCATATTAGTAATGCTACTTCAAATGCTTATGAAACATGAATCTTTCTGAGGATAAGATACCAAATTTAAATTCCGAAGCAAGGAGATTTGGGCAAAGATTAAAGCTAATTAATATACTGACAGCTGTTTCAGCTGGATGAATCTTATCTAAAGATAGTATCTTGCTTCGTTTGTTTTCAAACAACCCAACGTGTTAGTGACACTTAAGGGTATTTTCTTTAGCAGCAAATGGGTTATATACAATTATTATTCACATACTATAACCCTCTTCTAAAACACACTCAAGTCAATTGTGTAAGGAAACAAAGGTTCCTGTCATTTTTCAAGGTCTTTTAATCCCAATAATCCAGGAATAAAACAGAATCTGCAGATAATCAAACTGTCACTGAAAAGGGGGAACTGTTGATATAAAATAAAATCCCAAGCTCCTCCTTTTTCCTGGAATATGTAAAAAACCTATATAGCAGCATTATTTTTACATGACAGCCATGTCTGAACCACTATGAACTTTTTTTATTCCTAATTTCAGTAATACCAAATACTTATTATACATTAATACTAAAGGTAATTACTGCTGTCAAAACAAACTGTCCACCTGCATTTAGAATTAGGTGCATTTCTTTTCCTAGATATCAAATACCGTGTCACAGAGAAGTTGCTGTATGGTGTCCAAATGCAGACAAGAGGACTGGTTCAAGATATACAGCAACAGCTGAAGTGAAAAAAAAAAAAGATATCAAGATGTGGATGGGAATAACAGATAAATTGAACTGGTAAAAAAAGAAAAAAAGACCGCAGAGTAGGATGAGGGGGCAGGTTGGGGAAAGCGGAAAGCAGGTTAAGAAGCTGTGGTTCATTAAAACAACAACAACCAAAAAAAACCCAAAATCAAACCAAAAAAAAATTAGAAAAAAGGGCAAAAGATCTAGGTAAAGAAGGAGGAAAATTCAGTAGTTTGCAAGGTAATGTGATACTCAGATTGGACACTTATGAATTTTACTGTGAATCAACAACAGCAGTGAACTGAAAACTACATAGATGCAAACTGAAGTAAGAGATTGCATATAGGAAAAGAATTAAGTGCTAATTAGTACAAATTGTCTGAAAATAATTTGCTGGATTTTTATTACAAGATAAAGATAATTCTACAAGTCAAAACGAGTCAAAAAGCTTTCCTTTTTTTCCCCTTCTTTTTTCCTTTTTTTCCCCCATCCCAGGGTGTTTACCTCTCACCAACTATGCTGGGCATTGTAAAAATCCCAACTGAGCCACATCCTCAGTTCAAGTGAACTGTAATGTTTTACATCTGAGGCATCTCAGAGGGTGATTCAAGTGAAGAAATAGTACTAGAAACAGATTTGAAGGCAAAATATATTTATTTTAGTGTCCCACAGAGCACTGAGATTTCAAAATCCTCCCATTCTGCACTGAAACAGTAATCTTGGGAAACCAAGAGAAGGAAACCACTGGAAAGGAACAAAACCAAGAAACCTCATGAAAACTGTCCACTTGTAGTCTGCTTATCACTGTACTGCTCTGGAATGTGGAAGGATGGGTTTAAATCCCTGCTCTGATTTTTATACAGCATCTCAAATCCAGAAACTACTTTTCCAACCCCAAAGAGCTTCTTTAAAATCTTGTATATTCCAGCAAATCTCGGTATTTGACAAGCCAGTATTTTCTGATGAAAAAACAATTGTCAAAAATTTCTGTTACAGAGTATCTGCATATATCACATATTCCAAAAAGCAGTCATTCATAGATGACATATAGTATAACTGTAATGGTTAATACTTCCTGTCTCCTGAAAAACAGTCTTCAGTTGTTTTAAAAGAGAGAGTATTAATTGTATGAAAAAGATTATAAGATTTCCTGCTTGTTACAGAAGGGCTGGGCTCAGCAGTTCACAAAGAGACAACGTGGGTATACCAGGAGTCACATCAAAATGTGTAAAATATTTTAAAATGTTGATTGTAAAATCTTGAGGTATATTAATGTTGTGGAAGAATGCGCTTTCATTTTTGGCTACAAATTTAGATCTAAGAATCTTACAAACAGAGACATGCTTCCCCCGGACTTATCTCTAGCAGGCCCAGTTACATTTTAGCGTTGTTTAAAGAAAACTTTCCATCTTAGCTCCATTCCAATTTAATCTCACTGGACTAAGCTCTCAAGGCAGCCTGAACTCTATTTCAAAAAAAACCGTGAAGAAAGAATTCTGAATTAAAGGGACACAAGTCCTATTTATATATCCTGGACTAGACATAGAATAGCATCTAAGTGTGGCTTTAGTCTCTACTTACTCTCTAAATAGAGCCATTTGATATTCTTCCAATTCTTATTCAGTCAAACACTGAGGGATGGTTAGTAACTGAGACTGTCAATGGTTTTCAAGAAGTTCTTCAATTAATCTTGATTCTGTTAAAGGGCAATGCCCCCTTTACTTTAATCGGCCAGACTTTGGTCAGATGCACATAAAATACCTGGGTAAAGATCAGAAAATAGATCATCAGCTTTCAAGCTTTCTGCGGGTAGGCCAAGAGGTGTACTCCTCAGTGCCACTAAATCTACATATAAATAATTGCACTTAAGACAGCTGTACTCTATGGGGAAATTTTCAAGTTGTAAGCAGACTGAAATGTTTGCCTTTGTGTCTGAGTGAAGAGGTTGGTCCTGAAAGCAATTTGACACATTTTATTCAGAGTTGCCAGCTGCTGCTAACATAAACAGTTTTGAAAATCTCAACTATAGTACATCTGTGATCATTTGGGCTGGATGAAACAGAATGAGATGTGGCTATTTGGGAAAACAATGAGCAATGAGCATTCACTGGAGTTCAGAATTTAATATTATTCAGATGAATCAATGAAAACATTGGGTTTACTGTTATTTCAGACAGATACGCTGGAATGAAAGCACATTCTTATTTTCATGTCTATTAGAAAAGTGCAATTCTTTTTCCACATTGTACAAGGCCTGCTGTTTTCTCCTTTTTTTTTTTTTTTTACATGTATATTGTGCATTTTATAGTTTTGCAGGTCAAATCCTGAGATATGAGGAGTGATTGCTATACATACTGGCTTAAATAGGTGTTCCAGACAACCTGCCTCCATTTAAGATTTAGTTGTCTTTACATATTGTTTCCATCAACCTCATTGCCAGTTTTCTGAAACAAGGAGAAAGCAATTGCCTATAAGTAACGTATTATTTCCCACTGTGTACATAAGTTGGAAAGCATTCTGCCTCCTTTATACTGCAAAAGAATTTGTCTATAGTCAGTTAATATACTTTTACCTACTATACTACAGTGCATGCATTCCTACTCAACTTCTTCCTCTGTTCTTCTTGTTTTCTTTCTTTGTGCTTTTATATCATTTAAGAAGTCTTGATAAGATGGAACATCTTATTTATTCATTTATCTCTTCATCCCTAGTGTAGAATATAAGACAAACTTGTGCTCTTTCAGTGGTGTACACCTATTTCCATAGTTATCTGCATTACACTCAGTGAGAAGGTACCACTTGTGCAACAATGCTGTGAAGCCAGCATGGTAGGATTTGCCTCTTGAGAATGGTCTGACCTTTAAAACTACACTGACTGGGTACCATTTCAGGCACCTTTGTAAGCTCTCAAACCATACAACTGCAAATGTCTCCTTCAAGCTCAGGAAGTTCAGTGCTCCTAAGCCAGATACATGCATCAGCTGGGCCACATTGCAGGGCTTCAGTTGGACAAAGTTACAGTAAGGCAGATGTGCCTCCATTTGGTACTCCCTTGTGACTGGGAATCCTGCAAACTTCACAAAGATTTCCTATCTGTTCAGCTGCCAAATATATCAACTGGTGCTTGTGCAAACTGGCACATTACAGTTTTGTTTGAATGGTTGGCGTTTAAAACACGTTTCAGACAAGGTCCCTGGCAAACTATATGCAAAGACGTGTGCTTTGATTTTTCACATTTGGAGCCACATATCCTCCCCCCTTACTTTTCTACAACAGCTCAAGTCTCACAGGCAGTTAATACATTGGTCATTCACCCCCATCTCCTTCCCTGCTGTCCTTGAATTCATTAGCCTTCTGCATACAGCCTAAGTCCAGCATGACTTAACATAGTGTTGTAGTGCCTAGCACTAAACATGTGCGTTGCAGCTCATACACAGAACTCTATAGCCAATACACTTTCTCACAAAACATGCATAATCTTATACAAGCTGCACAAAAAACCCCAACCCTTCCACATTTCTGTACGATAAATAGGTGATCAGATCTGCAAAAACCTGCTTTCAATAATCCTGTGCAGATGTATCTATGTTAATCATAATGCAGCTACAAACCCACATAAACAAATAAGAACAAGAATAATATAGGAAGGCACAGATGTATTTTGCATTAAGTGTCAGGGGTCAGGTTAGAAGCTCAATACAAACAGAATGTTACTGTCAGTGATGTACACAGGTTCTGTTTTGTACTTTTTTTTAATCTGTCTTCAGAGAGAAGTTCAGCTGAGAGGTTTTGATTCGGGGCTTATGGCTACACAGAGTGTGGCCACTCAAGGTCATGCAGCAAGTCAGCAGCTTAATTAGGATTTGATCTCAGAATTTTCCCGGCTCTTGGCTATTTGCTCTAACAAGCAGCTGGTACAACGTTCTAAAGATATTTATTTGGATGGTCAGTGGCCAAGAATGAAACCTGTTCCAGGCAGCTGTGCTCACCACTCTGCTATTCTGTTATTCGGAAATCTAAATAAATCACCACATAATTAAGTGGTTGGATAGCAGTTTCATATGAAGGGATTTGGGAGTTACAGTGGATTGCAAGCTGAACATGCACAAAGAGAAGCACCATACTGGGATTTTAAGCAAAAAATATGACCTGCAGGATACAGAAAGAAATCTCTCAGCTCAGCACTCACAAGTCCTCGGTTAATTTAAGTCCACTTTTGGGCAACACAACTGGAGAGACACGAACCAATTTGAGAGAATCCAGAAGTAAGGAAAAAAAAAAAAAAAGAGATCAGAGACTGAGAAACACAGCTGATGAGAAGAAAAAAACAACTCAAATGGAGAATTCAATCTGCTCTCCAGGCTGTGGTAAACAAGGCAACGAGCAGAGGGATTTCATTGCAACAAATAAGGTATTGCTTAGACAGCAAAGAAAACTTTCAGGAAGCATAACAGTAGAGGGTTGAAATTGGTTCCACTGTGATGTACCCTGTTGTAATGAACACAGAAGACACTGAGTATCTAGAACATAGTTGCTCTTCATTTTGTGGTTCTTTCCAGAACTGTATGTACTGGAAAACATTGGTATGACAAAACCTTAATCTCCATTTATGTATTTCAAACCCCAATCTCTTACTGTACTTATGATCACCTCTCAGTGGCCACTGATACTCACAAAGTAAGAAGTACCAGAAACTCAGCACCCACCTCCCTCCCACACATCCATACAGAGCTGTTCTCTAGGTAGATGATCCCCTCCCTATATCACATCTTAGGGGTTGTTAAATCCCAGGCGCAGAACTGTGCTTTTTTCTTTACTGATGTCTTTGTCTTTACTTTGTCTTTTTGTCTTTACTCATGGAAGTTTTTGTCAGCCCATTTCTTCATCCTGTTTGTATCTTTTTGAGTGGCAGCCCTGTCCTGCTATGAAGCAGACCAACTATTTCACCCCATTTGTGTCACCACCAATTCACTGAGGATTTCATCCCAATAAACAGGTCCTTACTGATACTTAAACAAGAGTAGCTCTTTACTGGTGTCAACTCATGAGGAACATAACTTTAGCTGGCCACCAACTAGACTTTGAATCAGTTCCTGTTAGTTACTGGATTCCATAGATTGCCTATTGCCTTAAGGTACCAACAAGTGAGAGAGTGCAAGAGACCTCATAGAATTAAGCATACTCTATCACAGTGCACATGTATTTACCCTAACCCCCATCCCCACACACAGATTACCCTTTGTAGATGAAGAGAACAAGTTGTAACTTTGGTAATGTGAACAGCTTTAGAGTAGGAAAAAATATATAAAATACCTTATACAGAAACACCAATTCAGATGCCCATAAATAAGAGGAATTAGGCTTCAAGTGATATTGTGAAAAGGTGTTGACACACGGTATGCTTTGACAGCTCGTCTGGTAAATGTGGATGTCACTCAATACTCTGAATTTCCCAGTGAATGGCATGCCAAAATCTCACTAGAATAAGAAATGGTACACAAATGCCAATCATTCATTACTTTCTAATTCTCTAAGGAGTATTTTTCATTCAGTTTGGCATTTATAAAGGAAGAAAATGTTGTGCCTCTATAAATGAAAATTCTGCACTTCTGTATCAAGCCAAGGGTTGACATGATTCATGCAGCCAGGCTTCTCTGAGGGTTGACCATGTTCGAGATATGGAAATGGCGACGCTATGAAGAAAAACAAAGGCCTTATGAATGTGCTACTGAATTTAACAAAGCAATGAAAGTGGAACCAAGACCATGCTCTTATTTTTCCCTATTCAGTTTAATTTTTTAGATTATCAGTCTAGGAAGGAGAAGGGAAAAAAAAGTGCAGGAACACCTCAAAATGCCATAATCAATAACTTAAACTGACTGGAATGAATAATGCAGTATCTTGCCTAGATTTTACATCTGTTATAGGCTGCTTAAAGGAACCTATTCAGAAGTACAGAAGGACACTAACAATGTGTGCATGATAGGGAGGATATGTTAGAAAATAGAAATGAAAGACATGTAAGAGTTGCAGGGAAAATTTATTTCCTAAAAATAGTAGGGTCTCCAATTTTCATAGTTTGAGATACATTATTTAAAGTAATTGAAGTGACTTTTGGTATTAATTTATTTGACACCTTCAGTTCTCGTTGACCTTCTGCAACACATATATGCAATCTTCCTCCCACTCACAACAAAGCCAGAGAATCCAAGCAAATAGAGATTCAAACTGACTAAAACTTTTTTTGAACTTATGTGGAGTATGTTCAAGAAAATACACCTTTCTCTGAAAATACTTTGTATGTTTTCAAAAATTTTACTTATTTCAATGTTTTGTTTAAAATTGTACTTCAATTACAAATGTTACTAAGTACTTAGAATGGAACAAATGTTGTTTGACCTGATTTTTTTCTTCCTTTTTAGAATGTAAACCACAGTCAATTACTTGTACTATTCTACAGATGAATCTTAGTCATACAAACTTCTTGCAAAGCACATTCTAGCTTACATTTTTGTGTTACGCTTTGAGTTCTTCACTTCCAGAAACACTAAGATTTAAAACAATTTCAAGTGTGTAATACATAGATGGGAAAAAAAGAAAAGAAAACGTACAACCCAGGTCAAAAGAAAAGACCAATGTGAAAGGTATCTGACCTTATGCGACCGTTTGTTTTACTGAGCTTTCAGCCTCCTCTCAAACGTCTGAACTGAGGAAGATAAGAGAGCTGCATATTGTCCTGAAGGATGTGCTAAGGACATATAATGCTCCAGGCATGAACACTGAACACAAGGTATGCCTTGAAAAATGTCAGAAGATAAGGGATGGATGAAGGTGCGTATGACCTTCATTGTGCAAGGGCTTGAAACAGAGAAACTCAGAAAAAGGCATTGATTTTTTTTTTTCTTCCCCTATTTGTATGTTGAAGTGTTGCTTCTCATAGGAGCAAGATGAAGAGTAATTTTACTGAACAGATGTCCAGTTCTGCCATGGACTTCCTTTTTAAAAAAATTAAAGTCTTACAGATATGATTCTTACACTGATATACTATTTTCACCCAAATCAGTGGTTATCTCAGCATAACAGAATACCAAAATCAACTCCAGCCTATTCTGTCCTGATTAGTGAGATACTTAAGCAAGCAAATAATCCACCCCAGTGAAGTCAGTGTCTGTACAGACAGAAGTATTCACATTCTTGAAATTTAACAGCAACTATTTGACTATTTCCACCCTCACCATGCCAGAAACCCACAGAACTCTAAGAATATTTTCTTTTTTTTTCTTTTTTTTCTTTTTTTTTTTTTTTTTTTGCTTCATTTACTGACCTGAAAAAAAGAAACAATACATTCTTTTGGATCAAAAAGATTTAAAATTCTTTCATTTTTTCTTACTGAGATGGCAAAGTAATTAAACAAAACATTTTCAGCTTACATTCACCATTCTGTTCCTAAAACAGTGTTAGAGTAATATCTTAAGAAAAGCTTTAAAAAAAAGAAAATCACAAAAGAAAAAAAGGAGGTTAAGATTCACAGTATTTCCAGGGAAGATATTTATCTAATTATATATAGAACTGTGCATGGCTAAAGCACACAGAAAAACCATTAGCTATCTCTAGCAGAAAATGGTATTCATTTCTCCCATCTCCTAATGCCCCCAATACAAAAGCTGTACTTAAGCAAAGACTTTCAGTTCTCCTCCAGAAATATCCATTAATACCAAAAACAAGACAGTGTGAACCAAACAGTCAGAAAGCTCACCTGGAGCTGACTCTGTCTCTGCACTACCAGAATACCCTGAAAGCTGCTGGTTAGGTCACTTCCCTGGAAGGTTAAAAACTTGAACTGAAATTCTTCCAGGCAGGAGGACTTGCCATATTCCAAGCAAATTCTGCAATAGCTCAGCTCCTGAACACCAGGAAAAAGGCCATTCTCCCATATCTGCATCCAGAACACGTAGCGCTGGCAATTTTTCTTCTCCTTTGAAATTATTTAGTAAACATGAACAGATCTGTAAGGAGGGAACCTACATAGTTCATTCTTTGCAAATAAATAAAGGTGAGAATTTTAAAAAAATAAAAAAATAAAAAAGCAAGCTTAGTGCTCACTTTTATGATCAACTTTTATACCACTGTAAGACATAACCCCCTGTATCAACAAATTCAATTTTCTCTCATCAGCTAACCCACAGAACAAAGCAGATGGATTCACGGCCATGCACAAGTGCTTACTTGTCATTAGAGAACACATGACAGCCCTTCACAGAATTAACTTATGAAAAATACTGCAATGATCTGTTCATAGATAGTTTTCTGGAAGTGGTCTCTCTCCCTTTCTTCTTCCAACACCCGTAGTAAGTTACCATAACTTACATGCTTCTGTGGCCTCTATCATTATGGTATCAGCATGACTCACAAACATTAATTCATAGACTTATGGATTGTAAGGCCAGAATGAACTACTGGACAGTCTAGACTAACCTCTGCCATGATGCAGACCAATAATTTTTGCATCAAGTCTTGTTGCTTCTGCTGAGATAGAAAATATATTTCAGAAAAGTGTTTAGCCATTATTAAAAGATTATAGTTGATAGAAACTCTAATCTGTGTGTAATGATTACCTACCTTTCCGATCTCCTAAAAACATTCCTTTTATTTCCGCTAAAAATTGGTCCATTTTTGGCTTTCATTCATTGTATCTGCTTGTCCTTTTTTTACAAATTGAAGTGTAATCAGAAATATCTTGGACATCAAGTCAAAGTAAAGCTAATTCTCCTTCTTTCAGAAGTAAAACAATTTGGCCTTTTCTTTCCTTCCTTGATATGATCTTTTGTATCAGTTTTCTGAATAGGCTTCTCTTTTACCTGTTTGCTGAGCTTTTATACTTTTTTTATTTCATCTTTCCAATCACTTTTTTTTTTTTAAATTGGCCAATATTCAAAAATCCCTCTTTCACATACAATGAATATAAACTTGCTTTACTCTATAACATTAATGTCAGATATAGGATTTGCTTTTGTGAGGAAAGGCACTGTTATGTCCAATTTTCAAATAAAAATATAGAGATAAAAGTATCCTGATTAACATCATAAAGGAAGCATGTGGCAGAATCAGGACTCGAATACCTACTCAGTTACAGCCTAGCCATAAAGACAAGATTATCCTACCCCTTAATTAAGCACACTGCAACTTCCAGCATTTAGAAAATTAGATTAATGCAAGTTCTTAGATGTGTTTCTTTTTTTAATACTAATTATGGTCAGCAGTGATGGCATTTGTAACTTTTAAAATACTTTAACACGCTTTCTTAGACTTTCTATGAAAAAATATTTTTTTTAAAGAAATTGTGCTTTAATTTCTCTACTGTTCTTCGGACAAACACAAACCCATACATACATCTACATCTGTGCTATCACCATAACACATTTTCTTGCACACACATCCCCATTCAAAGTCTGTCAGTTCCAGACTGAGATGACATATTTTTTCAAACTGCACTGCCATCTTCATGGTTACATCAACTGAAGTGCCTGGGTGCTTCTTTGTTGTTAGTTTCTGTTGTTGCTATTTGAAAAAATGACACAGAAGAAAGAAGACTTCCCTTCTGATTTGATGAATAATAGAAACACATTGGTTAAAGAGATAATCCTACATCTTTAATTTTTTTTTTCTTTTTGTTATTGTATTTTAGTATTTAATTTTATATCAAAACCAATCCTTTTTTAGAGGTTTGCTATTTGCCAGAAATAGAAATGTTCAGCATCCTGTACTAAAACACAGGAATCATGTTTCCTGTGACAATAAACACTTTAAAAATATGATCTGTTCATGATCAGTAAGACTTCCATAGCAATCCTGAGACACTGGAAATAGTATAGGAGAGCAATTTTGTTTCTCATTGCTCTCGGGTCACACTATTCTCTCAAAAAAGGAAGATTTATTGTGGCAGAAATGACAGATGGATCTCTGCCCCCCACCCCCACCCCCCCCCGCCTTTAACCTTCTGTAGACTTTCTCCACCTTTTCAATTTCTTGTCCCTCTGTACATGTTATCTCCAGCAATGCAATGCTTGCTCCTGTTACACCCTGATAATGAGCATTTTAAAAAGTAGCTTTTCTTAGGAAAAGTTACTCCTACATTCCAATTATTCTGATATTTAAGAATGAATTTATACTTATTTTCAAAGGTTTATCTACAATGTGTGGAAGCAATTTTAATTCTTCTATTTTACTATCATCCAGTATGCTCATACAATGTATTAATCCTTCTTATACTGCCATGAAGTCAAAGGAAAACTATCATAGCAATTTTGATTTTATTTCAAATATACTAGCTAACATTTTAGCTATAATAGAAATGCATTTTCATTATTCTTCTTTTTAACTATAACAGAAAAAGGATTGCTTCTCTGACAGTTCAGATATTTTCTTATGTACAAGTCATGAATTGATGCATCACCAAATGTGACACCATATGTACAGCTGGGTATACCTAAGCCCCAGACCAAAGAAAAATGGAGGGTCATTAAACTTCATGGCTCTCACTCAGTGATGGTGATATTAGGGAAAAAAAGTTAGCTGAACACTAAGGAAATGAGTCCAGTCCAAGAAGAGTTTATGAAGAAGTTTCTCCAGAGGCAGAACAAATACTATTTACTAAGAATTAAATTTATTACTATTGTCTGATTTTGACCATTATCTGTAAGTTAAATGTTTCCTCGGATAACGTAGAGGGATCCCAGGTCTTAAAAATCCATGTAGGCAGGATATATGAAGAGAAAGACATGCTTTAGGGCCAGAAGGAAACTTAATGGACAAAGAGAGAAAGACAGACTCCACAATGTGGAGACAGAAGAGATTAATCAAGACTTCCTTTAAACTCAAGTCACTTTTTAGTTAAGTTCCCATGATCAGCTCCTTCCAAAAATCCAAAGCATCTATTTTTCAGTAGTTAAACTTTTCAAATGTTTTCTGATGCTATCACTATATATCTTTACTACTAGTCAGCACAATGTTTTCGTTCTGCTTTCGGTTAAGTATTTAGATACAGCTTAGCCTGCTAACACCGTTTAAATGGCTGTGCTGGAGGAAAGATTATACTATATTATTTCCATTTCCAATCTTATAGGGAGGAAATTAGTAGCAATTCCAAATTTGGATAATGAATTTATATGAAAAATACCTAAAATTCCCATTACATACCTCTTTTTGTACATTGATGGTGTTTTTAATTTACTTCACAAGATATACTTCTGAATTACAGAAACAGACTCTCATCCTTAAAAGGAAATTAAAATTAAAGCTTTTCTTACTGGGATAATTAAATTCAGATAAAGACTGAAAGAGAGGTTTTTAAATTGCAACAGGAATATTTTTTATAATCATTAAAACAGAATAATACATTTTTAATAACTAAAAAAAGTTTCTTATCAAACCACAAATCTTTAAACACTGAATAAAAAAGGGGTTACAAGGAGGCAAATCCCATTTTCTCACCTAAGTTTGGCCTGGAAAACACAAAAAATGGATTTCCCAAAAAACTTCAACTTTGAGATCTTAATGAGTAATTTGTATTCCATTAGGAGAGAAAGCTTCACTGTCTACTACTGATTGTTCCATTGTGGTTAAGACAAAAACATAATAAAACAAATAGATTCAATCATGTTTCTATTTCTATATGGTAACTGTATACTCTTTTGGGTAATTTATTTCTATACCTTCCTGTCTGCATCCTTCTTCTCCATGTACTAGCTTTGGTTACATACAAAATGGAAGTGATTTCATCAAGAAAACTCAAATCTTGTTCTACACTGAGATAAATCTGAGACTTTTTCTTTAATGTATGTGTGCACATGGGTGTGTCCTCCATACATACATATATGTATATATATTGATTGTATCCATACACCAATGAAAGGGATACTAGTACTGAATTAAGTTTTATATTATATTTTACACCTAAGCATATATTTCTACTATTCCACTGTTAAACTATGCAACCCAGACTTCCAGTTAGTACTTAACATCAATCACCTTTCATATTGCCCGTTTAGTGCTAAGATGTACATTTAAATGTAAATGAAATTTCATTCCTAAAATTTACATTAAAGTAACTTTACTTTTGGGTAATTGTAGTGGTGAGACAGGTAGATTCCTGTTTGGTTTTCCCATCCGAATAATAAATAATTATAATTATTATTATAATTATTATATCATTATTGTTACTACACATTAAGCTAAACATTTTTGCTAGGTGTGTGATATTGGTTCATCAGAGGTTTCAGTGAAGGCTACAGAAATAGCTTTCTTACACAATTTTAAAAAGAAAGGTAATTTATTCTACAGCACACAACATTTTTCCCATTTCTAAGGCATTCTCTCACCATCCCAGTTTATACTCCTTAATTCTTCCACTATAACGCTGTGAATAGAGGACACTCAGGAGGCACTGTTGAAAACTGTTGAGGACCTCCTTAGAGAAGAGGAAATGTAATGTTCTTTTGAGATGAATAACTGAAGGAAGTGAATTCAGAGGGATGTATTCTGCCCTTCTAGTAACAGCGATCCATAAGAAAGTCCCTTACACAGTCCACAATTCACTCTTCTGTAAGGGTCCACTACAGGTCTACCATTTTGCCTAGTGTTCTAAAAGAAATTTCAAGTGCAGAACCCAAGAACATATACCTGAGGATTTAAATTGGAACATGTCCATTACAGCTAGACAAGCTACAACAATTAAAATCAGTTTGAGACTCATGTTGAAGCCAAATCAGTGGTTGAAACTTAAATATTTGCCTTTCAGGTAATTTATTTCCACAGTTGCCCTGTCTGCATCTTTCTTCTCCATGTACTAGTTTACTTACATATAAAATGAAAGAGGTTTCCTCAAGAAAACTTGAGTCTTATTCTACACTGAGACAAATTTGAGAATTTTTCATTCCCATATGTGTGAGTGCATGTGTGTCTGTGTGTATATATATATGGATATATATGCCTGAGTGTATTTAAAATAAGCAGGGGCCTTCTTCTGGATGAAGTTAAGGGGTAGTACTTCACACAGAAAGTATGAAAGCCCAATTTAAACCATACCTAATTCAGGCAAAACACTTGAACTATTATCTGCTACAGTCCACTTAAGTGACAACCTCATTATTATATTCTCTGCTGCTCCCCCTACCTTGAATGGAAACTCTGTCCTGTACTTTCCATCAAAACTTTTGTCAAGACTGTTAAATCCAAGTTTTTTAAAGGAGATCTTATCAATCACCATGGTTTTGATGAGAAAATATTCTTGATCAGATCTAGTCGCTTTTTCTTTTTTTCTGCCATCTGCTTGTATCCATCTGTTACCTGTTTTAAGATTTAAAGTGATCTAGGACAAGGAATGTCTTGTTAAATTTTGTTCGTACAGTACCTAGCACAGGAGGGTCCTGGTCCAAGCTAGAAAGACACTGCAGTTTCTTCTCAATTCAAATGATAAATACAATAGCCTACACCAAAACTTTGGCAGGGAGATGTGCAGAATGAAGGCAGTGTGGTAAGGTTTCCTCTAGACTCTTCCCTGTAAACTCAATATTCTTGTCTCAGGCGTTAAATGAAAAGTTGATAATGAATAGTTTGGTTCTGGCTCTGAATTATTAGGTTAATTTTACTTATTTTCTGTAAAAGTTTGGGGTTTTTTTCCTGAATTCTAATAACATTTTCATTTGGGGCAAAAGATATCATGGAGATGTCCACACCTCCAGTTGCATCCTTCATTCAAGAAAGTCTCTACTTTTGAGACAGCTCTTTTCTGGGGGTGACAGTCACTTTGTGTTTGCTTGCTTTGAGACTTTCCTCAAGAAGCTTCATCTTTTCTTTTACACATACACATCTGAATACAGCATAAATCTTTTTCAGGAAGTGTTAGTTTTTAAACATCCTTCAGGGAGTGTGATGAGAGAGCTCTATACTGCATTGACATTCTTCATTTCCCCATTCCCTGTGAGTATACTGTTTTTATAACTTGCTTGCCCATTCAGCAATACTGGCTAATTCCAGCTCCACAGTCCTTTATTAAGTGTTTTGTTTTCTTTGACCTCGCATCACAAGATCATCTTACCTACCTCTGACTTGTTCATTGCCTCTCATTTCAGCTTTCCCTTCATTACATCGTCACCTTCAGAGACTTGCACTCATAACACTTGGAATAATTAAGTGATCTGCATAGCAGTAATACTGTTGCCCTCTGCAAAAATGCCATGCCACCAGCTTTTAACTAAGAATGACAGAAACCCAGCCTTGAAGGCAGCGAAGTGAACAGCTTAAATTCTGAAAAGTTTCTGCTGGAATCACAAAAGCTGTAAGCCAAAAACAAGAGAGGTGATAACGATGGATGGTAAGTTAGTGGTTTCAGTGAATGTACATGAGCAAGTACTTTCTCAGAAGATGGCTATTTAGTGTTGTAGTCTCGCAGAAAGATGGAAAGGAATTAGGTCTCATGCTTTCTTCATCTTTCCTATCTCTCTCTTGGCATACAAGCGAAGATTTCATGTTATACTCTCGTATTTGTTCTTCCTGATGTTTGAGTGTTGCTCTCAGTCTCCTCCCCAAAGGGTCACTCATCATTGACATCTACTGGTTTGAAAGAAGAGGAAACTGAGGCAAAGAAGTTCTCACCCTGGCTGCAGACAGTTGCCTTCCTGCTGAAGCATTCTTCAGGTGCTCTTCAAATACCGTGTCAGGAGAGCCTACCTCTCAGCTTATGCATAAGGAATGGTGACCAGAACATGGTCAGTCCTCGGATCCAGTGCCAGCCTACATCTCTCCCACTAGTTCAGGGCCAGGTGACTCAGAGGACCAGTCAACCCTGCTTTCTGCTTGCCAGATAAAGTCACATGGGTTTCAAGCTTGCACAGCACACCAGAACAGACTCTCCAACACATTTTGGTGTGTTTGAAGAGTCTGCTTTCCTGATGTGTACTAATGCAAAATGCTTTGTTACTCTCTTTTTTGGGGGGTTTTTTGTTGGTTTTTTTTTTAAGGCAATTAAATTTAAATACTAGAAAGCAAGTGACTTTTTACAGTTGCTTGTGGGGTGGAACTGAAATCCTTCACACTTTCTAAAAGTTGCATTCTTCAAAACTGTTTTCTCCAGGGATTTTTTTTAACCTTTATCTCCACCACAAGACACAATATCAATGTTTCCTGCAATAGGCTGACTGCAGTAGGCTGAAGTGTTCAAGAATATTTCTGGTTTTTTACATACGCTGTACTGCAATTCAACCTTTCCCCATATAACTCATTCCTCCCAAACAATTCATAAGTACACAAAGTTACTGCTCTTCATCTGTTTAACGCACACGCAGTTCAGATGACAGTAGCTCATGTTGAACTCTCCTGATGTCATTACCAATTAAGGAGGCTGTAATTCAGGCATTTACTTACAGCTTCTCCATTTATGACTGAAATATTTTCTACAGTCCTGCATGTTACTTGAGCTACTTAGGGTGAAACCTGTGACTGTTCTCAAACTTGTAGTTAAAATAAGAAAGCTTCAATTTCAGGTAGATACAATCAACATGATTTCCTACACAAGGTCAGAAGAGCTACTTCCTCTTCGTAATGTGCATCGTTCTCCTGTACTCTAATAAATCCTTATTTCCAGTCCTGCTGGTATGAGGGCATTGTACCTGTTTTTTCCTCCCCATTGTTTTCCTATGTATTGCAAACTTCTGATCACAACCTCTTATTGTCTTTGAGGTTGTTCCCGTTTCTTTTCTGAACTTTACTGCCTCAGCTGAAGCACTTCAGGCTTATGAGTTCTACAAATCGTTCTCCGTGGGAACTTTGCTGCTATGCTTATTGCTTGCAGACTTTCAGGTCCCTGAGCGCTTAACCGACAATATAGTCCATTTTACCATTGCTTGCTCTCTAATAAGACTATGCTGATACAAAGGAAAAAACAAAACAACAACAACAACAAAACCCCACAAAACTGAAAAAGCAAGAAAACTTTCACTGGCCAAATGCCTTAATGCAAATAATAAAAGTATTATTTCTAACCCTTTCCAGGGCAATGAACACTTTGTTCATGGAAGTTTATGTTTCGCTACTGATGAATCTTCAGGGATTATAAGGTCATATGAATTAAATAAAGGGATAAAGTAGGGCAGAAAGGTCACTGTGCTAGTCAGTGATGTCTTCCACTCAGTGGAATGTAGCAAGAACCGTTCCTCCTAGCTTGCTTTAGAATATGTGATCCTATCTTCTCCTTGCTCTAACCTAATGTTAAGAAAAGCCTGGATTTTTTTTTGTATTGGGTTTTATGAAAAGATTTCAAGGGTGTGCTTGGCCCTTATTTGCAGTCTTTTCCATCATGTATGTGGGAATTTCATTATTACAGAAAAAGTGCTAAAACTTTAACAAAATGCCATGATTTCAGCAGCAGATATTCTGAGAGGGATAAACAAACAAAAATCAAAGTTGCAAGAATCCTACTAACGCTCCAGGAGACAGCAACAGTGCCAACACGTGGAAATCATTCAAAGACAGCAC
Source organism: Actenoides lindsayi (assembly GCA_025331215.1). Lineage (NCBI taxonomy): Eukaryota > Metazoa > Chordata > Aves > Coraciiformes > Alcedinidae > Actenoides > Actenoides lindsayi. The sequence continues at coordinate 284,628 of WTSP01015381.1, read as the reverse complement.
TGTAGGATTTATCTCAAAGTCAACAGAAGCACATCATAGTCCCTAAAAACAAGTAAACAGCTATATTAACACTGAACATTAGCATTTGCAACAGGAAATTGAGTTCCGTAATCAATGAACACTTAAGAATTGTCATAATATTTTAATGTGTATTTTCTTAGGAGTTTGATTTCAGAAATGAGGGGTAGGAAGAGCATCTGATACAAATGTTTCTGAGAAGGAATAATGACCAAATAGTTCCATTGTATGGCTTATGGTGAAAAAAAAAAAATTCCTACACATCTGTAAATAACTCTAAACCAAGCTGTTTTCTTTGTTTGTTTGTTTTTTTCACAGCTGGAATACAAGTTTTTATTACAGCTCAACTGGCATTGCAAATTAAAATCCATCTCTGTTTGTTAAATTGCTACTTAAAATGGCTTCCACCAACTGTTACAGTTGGGTATTATGTTGTCATTTATACATTAAGTGAGAATGGTTCAATAGCATGAATGTTTAAAAACAAGTACATGGAAAGTATTTTAATTGGGTTTCCATTGCTAACTGCTGAGTTATGTTCCCAAGGTTTGGTCAAAGCTTGCTTATTTTTTCATTACCTACAAAGCAGCAGCCACTGAATTAAAAGAATCAAGATCCTTTGTAGGTATATCTCAGGGTATCCGATCATAGCAGAACAGCTTTACACTTTTAATGAACATTAACTAAAGTCCTCAGCAGACTTCTATCATGCTGGTTAGTCTATGCTGAACAAGCTATTTGGTGTACTCTTCATTAGAATTATTAATTGGTAAAAAAACCCCACCATGTTATCCTGAACGAACGCTGTATAAAACGACTGTAAGCACACTGGAACCTCTGGCAGATATTTTCAAATGTTTGCATGGGAACTACATACGAAAAATTGTATCTCCGTAGCCCACTATGTCCACAATGACCCAACGTTCATAGAAGCTTAAGTGAACTTTGCAAAACAGATAACTGCAGGAGGATCTAGGTCTAATTTAATTTTTAAATATCTGTGGATAGAACAGGCAATTGTTAGAGGTTATCCAGATTATATGTATGGGAGCTCGGCAGTTCTTCACCATCAGGTTTCTAAATAGCAATTAATGACTGACTACTGTTATCATTTTTTTCTCTTTAATGTACAAATTACATCCTGCAAATGACAGAAGTATGGGACATATCTGTTACTCAGTGACAGGCATGTCCAGGATACTTTTCTTAAAGCTGTTCATGAACATTGTTCCCCCAGATAATTTAACTTGACAGAAATCCCCATGATCCATATACTGAAGTTACTACTTTTACACTAGCTGAGTTATGATTAACATTAAGGACTTACCCAAAGAGCGACCAATTACTCAACACATATGAAAAAATCAGCACATTTATTTAGAAACCAAATAAGGTTTTCATAAATGTCAAATGACTCCTAAATATCACTAAAGTTCAATAGGGCCTGGACACCTAAAATACATTCAATAATACTGTAGAAAATACTCCACTTATCTATATGCCTTTGACATCCTTAGGCCTTGGATATTTTTAAATCACTTGCACTTTTATTGGAAACCTTCAAGGGAAGAGAGCTATTCTTCATCATGATCACTGAATGACTGTGGAGGCCAGGACAGTTCATAGCCTTCCCAGCTTTCTTACAACATCAGGTCTTCCTGGCAAGTGTTACAGAGAGTGTAAATACCTTATTTTTTCTAATTGGCTTTTTTATATGAACTCCAAAACATACATCTAAGTGACTCATACTTCAAGCATGTGTCTAAGTCTGTATTTCTTCATTAATTAAATATTTTGTAGGTATAAAGCTAAGTACTTTGAAAAACATTATGTTTAATACTAATTCCTTAGAGTAATGGACATTGTCCTTTACATTCTGAGTCTTGAAAGTACTTAATATCAGTAAGGAAGTATCTTCCATACATCACATTTTCCTAAATAAAATAAGCAGCAGATTCACTGCCTACTACTGAAAAATCTTTCCCTCAATCTAGTGATTCTTCCCTTAAAAATAAAGGAGTCAGTGAAGTTGAATGAAACTTCTAAAATTCCTATCATTGGCTTTTAAGATAATCATATTGGTTTTTAAAATATAGTAAGGCAGCAAACATTTCTGTAGTTGGGGCAAAGAAAAATTACTCCACTGGAAAACAGTGTGCTTAGTTTTAGCCTTATGGGCATCTTGTATGTGATTATTCTTGGGATACATTTGATTAATATCCAAAAGATCACATCCTTTGAAATGACTCCTCCAATCCAACTGTGAATTCCCAACATGATTTCCTAGTTGTTTTCATTCTTTCCAAAGGGATGGAATGGAGTTGTGGAAAGAGCACACAGACAGGACTTGAGTAAAATTAGTTTTCTTTTTCTAACCAACACATGCCATTCTCCCACGCTAAAGCACTACTTCCAAAAAACCTCCTGTTTCAAAGTGATAATGTCCTTAAAATATTAAAAAAAAAAAAAAGCCAAAACTGAAATATTTAACACTTATCTTAATCTTTATCTTCCATTTGAACTTCCCAGGCAGACCAAACCCATGTGCCCATGGCTACTGATGAGAAGTCACTTGACACTCTTGAAGGTGTTTCAGAGTATTTACTGTCTTTAAAATAAAAAACCCATCAGCTTAGCTTTAAGTAGATTTATGGTCAGGCTTCCAAAATATCTACTGACTTTCAGAATATGCCACTGCTGATTCTAGCACTGAAAACTCAAACCATTTTGTCCATTTTTTCCTAAGTATTTTCTCTCTAAGCACAAGGTATATGCCTCTCTGTACCCAAATCTTTTCACTGTTTCCCTTCTGTCTCTGTCTACCCTTCTCTGATATAATTGTCCTCTCAACTTCATCAGCACTCCAGCATCCTGAGAAATACTTCTCTTCTTCTGGGAATGCACTGTGTAGGGGTTATTATATCCAAGAACCTTTCTACTTGCTGGAAACTCTGGAAGACTTACTGAAATCACCTCTTTAGATGAACTCAATTTTTTTTCCACTTCAGGACATCAGTATAATATTGAACTGATTTTTAAAAATCCTCCTACTCCAGTAAAAAAATTACTTCTCATTCAGTGATCCCCAAATGTTTGGTTTTAATTAAAAATGTCAAAATAACATTTGCTACTGTGTCTTTCAGAATATTTCTACCTCAGAAAACACAAATTTCTCTTTCTATTTCAGGGCAATGCATGGAACATTTATTTCTGAACACTGAACTGATAACTTTCTTCATTATATATCTAGTTTTGGGGTTTTTTTAAACTACTCACTATCCAGAATGACACTGTTGTTGCCACTGAGAAGCTTCTCCCCCCTGCCTACATATATATATGTAAAAAAGTCATTCCTATTGCTAAAAAACCTTTTCTCTTGCCACAGAGGACAGCCAGTCTTAAATCTTATCTGCACATGGTTAAATATCTCCATAAGACCCTCAATCTTTTTGCCTAAAGACACTGAATGGAGATACATTTTGATGCAGGTTGTACTCTCATTATTTCGAGTACACGTCAAAGTTGGAAAATAGCTTGCAGGGATAAGCCTATTTGGAAGAACCTGATATTCATGGAAGAGTAAGATACTGTATGAAGATATGATGGATTGTGACTGATACAAGAGTTTTCCCAATGACAGTCCACTGTGCTTCAGGGTTTTTGTCTCCATAATGTTAATGACAGAATTTAGCATCCAGCTGGATGGGTAAGTTTAGGGAGTTTTCTCTCTAAAAGGGAGAAAGAAAATTTGATTCCATTACAGGAAGAGAAATTAAAGACTTAGTGAGTTTCATAAAAAAAACCCAAAACAATAAAGATGTTGTCAGTAGCCAATTACAAGTGTTATTTAGAAGAAAGAGCTTCTATCAAGGTGGAGACTTTCTTCAAAGGACCACAAAGAGAAGGGGGGGAACATGTCAGAATTCAGAACATTTTAGTTCTCCATCTTCGGGCAGCATTATTCTTCCCTGTCTTTCTATTAGAGATGGCAGACATTCTATGATTATTATTGAGATAACAGGTAAATTTTAGTATGGTCTTTTCTGTGGTACTCAAGCACATATATATATATATGTGGATGACAAGGTTGACATTCCTGCCTTTCATCATAAAAATACCTTTTAGAGGAAAATGCCTGAAATATTCAGTGAAAGGAAGCAATTTGAATTGGTTAGTCAGGAAGATCAGATAAGTTAACTACAATTTTATGTAATCTTCTTTTTCTTTCCCATCAGCCTTTTTCCAAGCTACCATGACACACAGTGTTGTAACTATGGGACTAAAATACAATAAACATCTCACAGGATGTGAGACAGCATTTTTTTTGAATGACCAGCAGACTTTTGAGTTCCTCATCTTCTGATGAACAACTGGGTTACCTCACCCAGTGGGGAAGATGGGAATTGCCTTTTCTGCCTCAGACAAGACTAAGTGATAAAACATAAATGCAGGAATATGATGTTCAGGAAGTCTGAAAAAAAAGCTGGCAAGATCTAATAGCAGATCCACAACTTTAACTATGGAGAGATGAATCAAATTTTTTTTGAATGCTATTCATCAAACTCATTATCTTAGAAGAGCAATAGGACAATCAAGAGAACTGACACGACTACTGAACAAAACTTGGCAAAAGGAGAATCTGAATCAGTTTGTCTTTCTGTTTCATGTGCACTCTCCCTTATGTGGTACCATTAAGCAGTGGTGTCATATGTTTTAATATTTTACTGCTTAAATGGGCAATTTCCCAACTAAGTTAGCCCTTGAGAAGCTCTTCAAATGCAAACTTAATCAGGAAACTTGCAACTCTGTAGATTGCACTTGATGAAATATACTGTTTTCTAGTTGACCTTCAGGAAATGCAGCATCAGTTGGAAGAATGCCTCACTCCAGGTCTACGACTAAGAATTTAATTATATTAGAGAAGGGTATGATCTGAAAAGCTGATGCTGTTTTTATTCCAACCACTGAGCTTGTTGCCAGCTTAGTTATCAAGCTCCCATCAGCTGAATGGTCACTTGGGAATCTGTGGTAGCAGTGTTAATACAAAGCTTGTGGCACAGTTCTTCCTGTGGTGGCTGAGTTCTCCTGGAAGAAGACATGATGGTAAAGGGGGAGGCCCAGTAATGCAGTTCAGCTAGGTAGAGGCAAACTTGCAGAACTGTTTCACAAATTCTAAAATGTTGCAGGGACAAAACTGCTTGATTTACACCTGAAAAACAAAGCTGACCCTCTATTTTTCACATACTGTTAAACCTAATTACAGATACATGATTGTAGAAGAGATCCAGAATTATTATTGCCAACATTACTGGCTAGTGGCAGATAACACAGAGAGATCTGCATTTGCTGGAAATTGTTTGGTTTGAATATTAATTTTTATGTCTCATAAAATGGGTTTATGACATTAAGTAAAAGCAGGTTTGCATATTAGAAGACAGTGTCAGTACAGGATGTTCACTATACCTTCTCCAGAAATGAAGGCTGCTCAGTTCACATTTGAGACTTTTGAGTTACTTGTAAAATGCACCAGTATCTATTATGCTACATCTGTGACATAGCTTACAGGAGCAGTATTTACCCAGTTAGGCCTTAAAAATGAAGAACTTACTTAAATTAAGATACATCAAAATTAACATTTTCATTCTTCCAATCATTCTCAAGAGCATGGAACAGACTATTGTATTGCTGGTTTATAAATGCTACTTTAACCTGACAATTTCTTACACAAGTAAGGTCTTTTTCCTAACAAGGAAAAAGGATTGCTACCAAAGCAAAATGGGTAGATAAAAAACTAAAAAATAAATCCTGTAATTCAAGCCCTCTTTTGACACTTTTCCCTAACAGATGTGTTGACAGAATGCTGCAAAGCTGAACTGAATGCTGTGCTGTCATACTCAGACCAAAGTCCATCTGGTCCAGACTTCTGCCTCCAACAGCAACCAAAATAATGCTTCAGGGAGAACATTTTAATAAACAGCTACAGCTTCATTTACACCAACTTGATACTGACACTCTTTTAACACACACCAAGTTTCATCTCAACAGTATTAATTGTTACAAATATATACAGCTAAACAACTTAATCCCAGGCTTTGAGGTCCCTCTCAATTCATGTACCTACAAACTTCAAAAAGATGGGACCTCAAAAGTCAGTTCTTCAGCCATTAAAATGAATGGCACTTACAAGTTCAGGAATGACAAAGCCCTGACATGGTGTGGTAACATCTGACTGACAGACTATAGGATTTCTTCAATTAATCCCTGTTTAAATTTGGATTTTTAAAATCCTCAGAACAGCTGAATCTTGGTTAAAAAAAAACAACCAAAACCTAACACAGAGAATGCAATAAACCACTGGCAAATTGCTCCAATTGTTAGTTACCTTCACCAAATAAATAAATAAATAAATAAATCGCCTTGTTTCTCAACTAAACTTACTGAACTTCAACATAGCACCATTTTATCTTGCTGTATCTGTCACCTAGACTGAAAAGCCAACTACTGCTTCTAGACATTAACAGTCTCTGACCAAGTCCCTTAATATCTTGATTTAAGTAAATGAAAAGAATTCAGACCTCGGAGAAGAATAAGGGATTCCAGTAATGTACAATCACATAGATAACAAAGGGCCCAAATTTGAAAGGATTTAGCTGCGAAAGTGAGAGCGAAACAAAACTTAGGCACCTTAATACCAGAAACATCTCACTGGTAATACAGAAATCCCTCACTCCACAGGAACTGTAGTTATTTACTTTCACTGATGCCCAGACTATACCTCAGTGTATTTCTAGAATTTGATTCTCAGCTAACTCATAATTCCAGTCTGGACATAGAAGTAAGGCATTCCTTCAGGTAGATTGCTAGTGGGCCTTGCTTTTCAAGATCTGTAAATAATTCATCACCAAAACCCAGTATAAATCCCACAAAGCATGCAGTGACAGCTGCCATTCTTTCAAAATAACAGGCAGAGCAGAGAAAGGAGAGTGGTGCTTGTATTTCCCCTTCATTTGTCTGAACACACCTCCAAGAAGCAGCTGATGTAGGTCCCATTTGTCTGCCTAAGTGATTTCAAAACCACATTTCCATCTTCTACAATATATATACACCAAGATAAAACTTGAATCTTAGCAGCAAGGAAAAAGACATAAATGCTCCTTAATCCTCATGATTTCCTAGTGACTAGATTAGACAGCTCTCCACTTAGTGCTTGGATACTGTGAATCTCTGAAAGTGCAACACCTGCCACTGGGGGAAATAAGCATCAAGCTTAGAAAAAAAAGATTCTGCTAGAAAATCAGGTGCTAAGAAATTAGGTTATCATGTTTTGTATCTCAGTGTTGTCCAACAGACTTAACTTCATTACAGCATCATTTACCCTGATCAAGAATCCGCTGGTCATTGTACCTCCCTGGTGCACACAGTATCACAGTGGGTACACACATTGCACTGATTTTGTACCATGACCCACAAGCCTTTCAGACCCACTTTTTCTAAGTTGGAATTCTCTCATACTAAAAACATATTGAACCGCTTCTGGTCAGAAGCAAAAACCAAACTTTTTACCCACTCTTCCAAGTGGCCTGAGTTGTTTGGGAAACATGCCCATCTTATTCGCTCATCTTTTTCAACATGCCCAAACTTTTTTCCTACAGCTTTTACGCATTTCTAAATTGGTAAGTTAAAAAAAAAAAAATAAAAAAAAATGTCAAGTCAGAACCCAGAATCCATACTTTCAAGGCTCCAGGAAGATTGGACTTAGTAGCAATTCCCCAACTGTAATTGCCTTACTAGGCAGTTTAAATCCATTTGGAAAGCTTCATGTTAACTTTGTAGCCATAAGAGTCTTGTCTCCAGAAATAGCTCCTGTTCGAACTGTAGCTGTTCACACATATTTTAAATCAAGCCTGTGACTGTTTTTTGCCTGAAGAGCCTGTGTATTGAGATAGGCATTCGAGGGACATGTGACAGAAGCAGAATAGAGCAGGCACTGGCACACATACATAAAGTAAGCCAGTTGGTGCAGTGGCTCAGTTAGAAGGCCAGGGGAGCTGCCTGAAGCACCTCAATGGTTACACTTCGCATGCTGTGGCACACAGCAAGCTGCACAGAAATCTTGTATATATTAGAGCTTTAACTCCCTTCACTAAAACTGAAGGAATGAACCTAGAATTATTTTTCCTGTATAGCTAAAACACACATGGAGTATGTTTAACTATCCTTTGATTTGAAACTGCAGGTAATTAAATCCTAGTACAGGGCTAATATTTGAGTATTCTCCCTTTGATCATAATTATCATATATACAAAGAACTACAGGGTCTAGGCTGTCAGAAAAAGATTTTTTTTTACTATAACTTCACAAAATAATTGTTTGCAAATAAGCTTGGAAGCTACAGTGAACAAGTTCATGCCTTATGAAGTCAACAGGAAAAGCAACAGGTCAGGTCATGTGCTAAGTGGTGCTGTGAACTGTGGAAAAGAAAGGTTCGTATCGTACACAAGCTGGTCTGCATCATCACACTCCTACAGCTTCACCTGGGCACCTCCAGTTGCATTTGTCATCCTTGACTCCAGCGGTTTCATCATTTTGATGAGAGTAGGTAAGGGCATCCTCCATTCATGAACAATGAACACTCAGAGCAAATCAAAACAATTTCACAATAAATGTCTGTGGTGTGCAAATGCATTCAAGCTCTAGTGCCCTGTTCATTTTCTTTGATCTTGTTAGCTACTTACAAACTCGAGAATTTGCATTCCATTGTCCTGCTGTTATATACACTCCACCAATGGTGTGATAAAGAATATTGCATGTTTATAGCGACGTTTACTGCATCACAGCAATTTTACTTGGAGACATCCAAGTTTAAATGTAGCACAAACTACATCCAGAAAAGAGGGAGTGGGACTCAGGGTCAAAGCAACATTGAGGTGAAATAATTTCAAAACCACATTATGAAGTAATCTGTTGCAAGATTTCAATTATTCTCCTAAAAGCTCCACACCAGGCTATTTGGTCTCTTGCACAATATAATTCAGTTAAATCACTCTTCCACAGCACCTACCCACAGCCCATTCAAATCTCAACAGTGCTTCCACTGATTATGAACACTATAATCAATGCCTAAAACAAATTAAAGAGAGGCATAAAGAGTCATCTGCCATCATTTGTATGTTCTTTATCTTTCAAAGGCTTCTTGCAATTAATTTGCTGTAAGTTTTATTGTTATCAAGTGAACACTTTATTTTGTAGGACACTACGAGTAAAAGACGCTATCATGCAAACAAACAATGGCAATCTGTTATTATGCTATAAATCTGCTTCCATATCTGACTCATGCACTGAGGGTTTAGGATCTCTTTAAAGTAACATATTTGTTTACTTGTAGGGGAAAAAGGTCTTTCTATATGTACTGCATGAATAAAAATTTAATCAGAATAAAAATGGCACTCTGCAAAGTATCATTAGGAATACAGTGATCCGCAGTTTCATAATTAAGGGTAAACTATTTAAACACTGATGAATGAATATAGAAATGCTAACAGCCAGCAGTGCCTCCTTCACACTCACAAAAGACGACATAAAATGCAATGAGATGCCATAAAGTCAGTAAGAATCCTCTTCCACAGACCTCACGCATCTATCACACAGTTAGAGATCACAACTCTAACTAGTTCATTTCTCCTTTTTCCTTAGATTAACTTCTTTGAATGTTCTGCATTCACCTTGACCCAGACCTCTCAACAGTCACTGTCTATTTCAAATGAGTTAGGTGCCACTTCAGTCTCCTTAAAATACTTCTGAGGGCAATCACACTTCTTGCTCATATCCATGCTTGTACATGTGTGCACACATGTATGCAAGTATTTGGCTGTAGACATATACAGAGCTAAATAAATGTAACAACACAAGAAATCTAAGGGGATATTCTTAGGTATATATTATATATTCAATTCAATAATGAGAGACAGAGAGATGATGCTGAAAAGGTGTTGTTAGCATTGCTACAACAAGTAATCAGAAGTTGTGAAAAAAGGAGTATAAAAAAATTCCCCTCTCAAGGGATGTGACAGTGAGAAATGAATGCTAATTAGCTGGCATAATCACACTGGCTTTAAACACTCTCTTCCTTTTTAGGGGAAAATATTAACTTCACAGATCAAGGCAGAAGATTCAGAATAAAGCATGAAATAGAGCAATGCAGTTTCTCACAGCACCTGTAAGCAGGTTTGCATTGTATAAGTAATTATAATTTGAATGGATATTCCATAGATGCTATCATCTTCAATTACAGCTGCTGTTTCCATAATGCCATTTCAATGTGAATGAAGAGCAAAGTCTGTCAGAAAAGTGTTGACCCTCCTAGGTAATAATACACTACTGATTGTGATAATAGTGGAACTCCTGTGCTCTGCAAAAAAGCAGCTTGTGTTTCAAGGACAATTTAACAACAAAACTCAAAAAGCAACCTTACTGTAGTCAATGGTGGTTGTGTAAAGAAAATGCTAGTCACTTGCTGCAGTTCAGGCACAAGGACGATTGTCCTCAGGGCATTATAGCCAATCTAGCTACTTTACTTGGTACTTGAGCATCCTATCTGAAGGCTGGTAAGAATGACTGTCATTTATACAATTTAAAATTATGGCATCGATGTCCATAAATTAAGACAAATTACCAGTCACATCCTTAAAGAGTAGATTAAAATCTTCCTGAACAAAAACGATCCAAGTATTTTGTTTCTGACTTTTGTTTCAATAGAAACAAAATTAAGCCCAGTCTATGCTTCAAGTACACTCTCTGCATATTAAAATGGGTTCTTTTTCAATGATATTACAATATTGCAGCTTTAATCATCAAAGATGATTTACAAATCCACATAGCCCATAATTACTGCTCAAATGGTGCAATATCTTTTCAGACCTAGTACAGAATTAATAGCAAGGGCCCGATGAATACATTTTCTAATGAAAATAATAGATTTAGTCCTTTTTCCATTAAAGATAGTGGCAAAACTCCAATAATAATGAGCAAACTCCTAATAATATTTAACTGTCATATGATTACTATTTAGCATTTCCATTAGTAATTAAAACTAAATAGCACTTATCAAGCCATATATTATATTCTACCTTTCCTAATACCTGGCCTTTCAAACTAAGGGTCAAAGTAATGTCAGTGTATGTAAAAAATACTTAGAAGTGCGAGAAAAAGTGTTTTCTGTCTATTTATCCCTACCTTTCAATTCCCTTAAGCACCAAGTATGATCAGGTTGAGAACCAGAATAACCTCTAGCCTCCAGAAAATTGATTTAGTGAAAATGGAAGTTCCTGATACTCCTTTTTTCTGCATCTGCTCTTATAGCTAAATGACTAACTAGCAGGCATGTGCAAACTTTTCTATAGAGTGCTATCTTGATATAGCAACTCTGTAAAGCACAGGTTAGGCCGTCACTCCTGCCTTCCATTCTACCCTTCAGCTCAGCCTGTGATTCAGCACACCCACAGGTTCTGAGTTCTAGCGTGTAGCAAAGCAGAGTATATGCATTTCATCCGGATTACAGTATACCTGCCTCATTTTTTAAATGTGTTGCTCTTTTCATTGAAATTCCTCTGAAGCAAGGCATTTGGAGTGGAATGGGGAAAACGTCAACATCAGAAGAGTGATTTCTGATGTAGCTAATAGATCTTTACAGGAGTTTTTCATGAGCTCCTCTCTGCTGTATGCCATTCCAGGAATGACAGCAGTTTCTGGTTCCAAAGTTTCCTTTTCTCCTGAAAAATTTACGGGGTTTTTTTGGGTTTTTTTTCCTCCCTCAATGAATAGATGTCTCTCAATCTCAGTACTGGCCAATTAAAAGTAATCTAACTTAAAACATCAAACTTCAAATATTAAGTGCAGCAATGCAGAGTTAAGTGACAAGCTGACGTTTAATACATGGTCAGCACTTAACTGCTAGTACTATCTAGTCAAGCCACTACTAGTAATTTATTACTGCACTACTCCAAATTCATCAGAATCAGCAACAAAGCTTAAGTCTCTTATGCGATATGATGCTGCTGTTAATGCTAAACTATTTTTCTCCTGATTTTCAAGAAGCTTTGTACATAGATAGTTTCCAAGTATTTTTTGAAATATTTTTTTTAAGGGGAAAGATAGGAACCCAGGAAAAATTCTGACCTTACAGTCACACAGTGGTTCTTGTGTAGCATCAGCATCTTCTGTTCTGTTGTAGCAATCCCCATAAGAAAACTTTAAAATTTTGAATATCAGCACACTATTGCAACTGGTCCAGTTTAACTCTGCAATGATGTACTCCTTGAATTTGGATGACCAGAATCAAGGCGTGTTAAAACATAATTCAATACTAATAATTGTCAAAAGTATCTGAGAGCACAGCTTGGCAATAACCAAGGGTTTAAACCCCTTTAAAAAGTACTTACCATGTATCTTTTCAAATACACCAAGATCCTATGCAATACAGACTAGGAATCAAAATGAACTTTGTAATGGAGAGCTTTGACTGAGTGTATGATAAAAACTTATGTCACACATACATACACAAAATTAAAAGAAAACAATGGAAGTTCAAAATTCATCTGATTGAGAGTGGAACTGAATCAATGGTGTTTTGATCCGAGAAGAATGGTCCTGCAAGGTAGAACATAATACACTGGCTGTACTTTCTTTCAGGACAACAGAAGCCCATTTAGCCACCTAACACTGAAGACTAATCCTTAACCACTCAGGGCAATGGAGCATCAAAAGTGTGCATGAGGAAGTATATGATCTAACTCTAGATGTTATGTACTTGGCACATCTTCATCTAGCATGCATCTGCATAGCTCCACAGATGAGCAAAAAGGACCACAGCTAAATTAAATCAATTTAACTGTCATTTTAAACTTTTGTCAATTAAAGACAATTGCAAAAGTGGAAACTTTAGACTTACTTTTTAAAAAAGTAACTTTGGTGTAGTATCTTACTTACATATTTTGTATGTTTCTGTCTGGCCTTTCCTTTCCATTTTATTCTTCCAGTAAACCAAGAAGATCAATTACAAGCTCAGTGCTGTCTCGCTCCTTTCCTTCTTCATTCTTGCCCATTTTTATGTAAAGTCCTGAAATTTGATATAGGACAAAGTATTAAAAGGAAATGTAAAAACCCTACAACATATGTAGAACAAGAAGGGGAACAGAGCTTCTATCACTTCTTTGGTTTCTTCCAAACAAATGAGCAAAAAATGAACACACATTCCTGTACAGACAACTCTACATTAAACCTGACAAAAGGCTTTCCTCCGTGATTTGATGGTACTGCTCCATTCAAAATATGTTTAAAGTTTGTCTGCAAGAAGCAGCAATTCCACTTCTGCCAGAAGTGGTCTCCTCCCACTTGGCCTCTACTGTTATTACTGTGCTCCTGGTAGACTATAAATTATTAATTGTATTTAGAAATTTGCAGATGTGTTTTCTTTGTGAAGAGAGTATGAGTTCTTATTATTTGCACTTTGATCTACGCCCAAGTAGCAAAATGAAATCACTGCTTTTATAATATCCTGTACATTCCAAGCACTTGACCCAAATGTATTTAAACAAAGCAGTATTATTTTTCTATGTGAAAAAACTCTTCCCCCAACTCACACCTCTTCTCTTTTCTCGAGGTCTTTTTATAGCTCAAAATAGCCAAGCTTATCTCACTGCCAGCATCCTCAGCTCATCTCAGTGTTCGGGGAGATAAGATTAGAGGCCTTGATCCTCCTGCTGTTAGAACAAGACCTCAATCTCTCACTGTCTCTATTTAATCAGGTTCCTATTTTAGCTGCCACAAAGCTGTCAACAAAAGAAAATAAGCTATACCCCATCAAGGGGTTAAATTGGATTTCACAATGTGCAAATGCTCGTCTGGACAAAATTCCACCTGCACCCTCCATCAGGCAAATTACTTCTGACTTTTAATTTATTTCTCTAGGAAATGGAAAGGTATGGCATACCCAAAGTCAATAGGGAATAAAGAACGAGGTGTAATCAGCCTGCTCACCAATTCAGAGCCCTCTTCTCTGTCAGCTTTAATAAATTCTCAGACCACACAATTTATAGAATGTAAGATGTATCTTTTCTGGTCTGTGTTTTATTTTGGACTTGTCTAGTTAATGGTCCTAACAAGTGACAACTGATGTTTGTTTGATGTAACAGTGCCTGTGAGACACACACTTTACTCAGGCAGATTTTTGGACAGTCTGTTTGCCTACACTGGGCTGTTACAGAACTGCATTTCAGCTGTGCTGATCTGCAGTACCAGAATTCTGTTATGATTTTCCTCAGGAAGCAAGCTGATCAGTTTTTTATTCAGATCTACTATGTAGGCCTAAAAAAACCCCAATAATTAATCCCTTGAAACTTATAAAGAATATTTTTACTTCTTTGTTCAAAATTGTTGGTTAGCAGTATGTTAGGGGAAAAAAAAAAGTTTCCTCTTCTTGGACACTAATTGCATCATAGATACCAAAAAATCACTTCACATTCTTTCAAAATATTTCTCCTGGTCTTCCTTCTCCTTAATATTTCAATTTTTTTAATTTCACTGGACCAAATCCAAAACCTACTGAATCTGGTAACTCTGCCTGCTCCCTTCTCCCAGAGGTAGGAACAGCACCCAATAAGGTGAAGTATCTCAAAGGTAATAAAAGGAGGTTTAACGTAATGAGCACCTACTAGGAAAACCTTATTAGCGTTGCTGGTCTTGAAGCACTATTCACTTGATTTGTTTGTCAGCCCGATAGCAAGGCAGAATTTGATCTGCAGTGGGGGCACCATTAAAACTTAATGATAATCATAAAGCATAAAATAAAATCATAAAAATAACAGAATTCACATCTGAAGAAAATGCTTCAATCTCATTAATTTTCTGAATAGCATTAGAAAATCTGCACCATATGTGATTCTCACACAAGGGATAAAGGTCATTTTTTTCACTAAGCCAAAGAGGAGAAATAACTTCTTCATCTTCAACTTTTTTTCTAATCCCATGTTATGAAACGTGTACTTGCCTCCAGTGTGTTTATTGCTGTCTAGTAGGACATCTGCTACCTCGCTGCTAACATCTGTCTACCTATGATCACGTAGTGTTAGGCATAATTTTGTCCTTAATAGCTTTCCTCAGGTTTTGCCTCTTTACCTCTGATAGCCTGTATTCTGTGATCCGAAGAATAAAACTGCTTTATTTTTGGTCTAATTAAGATACATAGATCCTCATAATTGCAGAAGTAATCGATTTGGATTCTGGATTAAAAAAAAAATAAATCTTTTGTTTTGCTTCTCTTTCTACAACTATGTGAAAAAAAATTAATTATGGTGATATTAAAGGTCCTAGAAACACACCATAAAATCAGGGAAAGGAAAAGAAAATACTCTGAAGGGCAGAAACCTGTAGTGGAATTAAAAGGCAGATTACACTCTGCTAATAAATTGCCATAGAAGTTATTATTTTTATCCTCTTAAAATGGCACAGGTTCATGTTTTTCAACAGAATGATTATCTGAAAATCAAATGCATGTGCCTGAAGTAAATAAAGACAAACAAATTCCATGTAGTAAGAACAAGAAGTATAAACCAAACAGGCAAAGACATAAGCACACAATACACAAGTAAGTGAAATTCAGCTTCCAAGCTTTCTGATAGATTCTTCTTCAAAGGGACCCTTCACTTAAGCAATTTAGAAGCCCGAAACTGTAGTCTGAGTTGCCTTCTTTCAGCCAAAAAAAGTGCATTACTGGTAGACTGTGGAGCAACAGCACAGAGAAAATAAATATGGAGTTCACTATTATTTATTCATCAGCTAAAAGATTTGGGACATTTTATTGTACAAGTCTACATTTCAAACAACAGCTTTAAAGTCATTTAACAACAGCTAAGTGCTAGAATATGTAACATGCTCCACTTTGAAACCTCATCTGAAGGTTCCTGAATCCATGCAAATGTCCTGAATGGGCATCTTCACTTAGATTTTATTTGAAGACATAGTGATAGATTGAGATCAGCTCTCAGCTATTTCATTATAGTTTATTTTGGATAGCTGAGAAAATGAAAAATGTTTGGCCAGAAGTCAATTCACATAAAATCCCTTAACTTTTCTTAATAAAAAATGCAGAAATAGCTTTTGGACACAGTATTTCATTTTACCTGGAATATATTTCAGTTGCTTGAAATTTAGCTAATTCAGATTAGATTGCAGAATTGCAGTATAAATTCAGATAAATGTAGCTCAAAAGTTGTGGTTTTTTTTAAAAAACAAATTTACAGACCAGTTGAAACAATGCATGACATCAGTAAATAGGGGTTTTACTTTCCCGAAGGACCATGTTTCATTTAGAAACTGAAAAAGTTTTCCCAGCTTCAATACTAATATATGTAGAGTAAGAATTACTGGGGTTTTATGGTATGGATACATAATACTAAAGAACAATTAATATTAGCATAGCCAAATACAAGTGTTGAAGTTCTCATACTCTGAGGTCTGCTAGTCAAACATAATCCCAGACCCTTCTTCATTATGCTGCAAAGCTCAAGTATCTTCCGTTTCAGAAAAGAAGCCATCTGACAGATACTGCCTAGTTAAATATGAGTGATTATTACCATTATCACAACATATTATTAGAAGCTCCATAAGCAGTCATATATTTCAGAGAGGCACTGACTTCACAGCATACATTCAGCAAATATGAATTAACAGACTGTCTTTTGCTTTATAAATTCAAAATACGTTTGAAAACAAAAAGTCCATTCCATCTCAGTGGAATAACTGAGATGTAAACCTCTGAAAATATGAGATGATGTGGGGTTTTTCCATTACAAATACATACATATTCATCAGGACCCTAAAGGATTCATCAGCACCCTGACAACTACTGACAACTACTCTAGTATTAAGGTACCGCTTATTTACTCTGAATCAGGATTGGAGTGATGTTATTAGAACTGGTAGAACTTCCCACGCACATTTCTGAAAGCTCTGGTGTTCCACTGCAAAAGGAGAAAAACACAATTTGCCTGCATACAAGGATGACCCAGAAAGCTAAATCTTTTCCCCAGGAAAAATAGATAAACTTGTGCTTAAGTTCCCATAATGGCAGTGCATTCAACTGTTACCTAATAGAGAATGATGTTGGATCACTGAGTTTTGCCTACAATTTAACATCTCTGCATGCAGCTCTTTCAATAAATAACCCAGCCCAGGTGGTAGAATAAAGAAGTCTGATGCAAAAATCAAACAAACAAACCGACCAACCAACCAATCTTTTGATCTCAGTAATGTCTAGTAAGTCAATCAAACTTCCCTAGCGCTTTGTCTCATACATCAAGGCTTGAAATCCAGAGTTTGAAGCCAAATAGTGGTCACTGTGTTGAGTCAGCTGCAAATGCATACCACTTATGACAATGCATCTGTTTACAGGACACTGGTATAAAACATCTGTGGTGTTTTGCTAATTACAAGCACCACAGTCATAAAACATCAGCCTCAGCCCCGTACTGGTGTGTAAAGGGAACTGCATACTATTAGCACTTCACTCCCAAACCGCCAAGGGTCCAGAAGCACGTAGGAACAATGCATTTCATTTTCCAAAAGTGCCAGTGGATGCCAGGGCAAAAGTAAAACAACAACAACAAGAACAACAAAATTAGTCATCTTATTGTTCCAGCTGAAAATGACTCATATCAGACTCTTATCTCACCCCCCCTCAAGGCAGAGCTCAACTTAAATAAAATGTCCCAGTTTCCACCACAGGATAACCTGCCTCTAGATATATGAGAGATTTGAAAAACAAAAAGATAACAAGAAAACCAGAAATTGCATCTACAAATATGGACTATATCCGCAGCACCACTATATGTTGCATTTAATCAAAGAGGATTTTTAAAGCTTAGTTATCCATGCTCCCATACACACATTTCATTACTTCTTCCAGAATACTTGTTCTGATTCTTTGAATTTGGAATCAGCACCACCATTAAGGGATGCATCCTCATGAACACCAGTAAGTCACTTTCCAGCACCACTTCCAACGGGTACAAAACTTTCCTTTTCCTGGTCTGACAGAACACATCTCAATTATAGTCTGTGCGCTATCACTTGCGATACTAAGATCAATTCAGTATCTTCTTCTTTTTCTGGTTGTTTAGCACACTAATTTTTAGCAGTTTGACATCTCCCATGTTTAATCTCCATGCTACTGTTCATTTAATGGACTGGTGTAATTTGTTCACAATTCTAAAGGGCGGCACAAAGAAAAGTGATTCTCCCTAGTAATAACATGTATACACACAGAAGGCAGGAAGGGAAGGCACAAATAAAGCCAGGTTATTTTGAAAAGCCTGTGGCTGCTCCTTAATGCTAATTTAAGTTATAAACAATAGGCAGCTCCTACCACATGACACTTCAGTCTGATTCACAGCAAATGTAGGAGGTGGTAAACTGAATCATTCAGATGAAATCCTCACTATCAGGGAGAGCAAAGACAAGGTCTCGAGCTCTTTCTCTTTACCACATTTCTGGCTTTCCTTTTTATCTGACACATACAGTACGATTCTTAATGACACAGTGTGCAAGGCTCAGCTATCTACACTTGCTGCTCTTTTGGCCAAGAGTAGTAAAAAAAGTAGATAACTAATCAGGTTTGGGTTCCACAGAGGGATTTAACTTTTTGACGGGTTTTATGCATTTTTTGTGCATTTTCAGAAGTTTCCATCCCACTTGCTCACTTCTCTAACTGACCCAAAATGCCTGTTGTCTTCTCAGTTCAATAACACTCACACAAACAGCTGACTTGAGACCTGGCAACATGGTAGGGTGTGAGAACTACTTAAAGTGTGTCAGATACCTTTGCAATAGAAATTTCCTGCACCTTATTGCCAAGCCACAGCACACACTTACTTCTACCCTCTGCTGCACCAAGTGCTATAGAGACTGACACTTCTAGAAGGAAGGCAGGAGTTATCAGCTTTTACTTTGCTCAAACAGGATTCTCAGCTGTGCTTACATGGTAAAATTGACAACCCTGTTCTGGCTGGCTTCTGAGACAAGCGAGGATATGTGGCAGTCAGAAGAATATTACCCAGTTCTCATACACTTATAAGCATCTTACATCATGCCACATTATTTTTTTTTTTCTTATTTAATTATAAGAAAGGATGGAATAATTATATTCTTAGATAAAATAAAATAATCCCACATAAAGCATAGATCATTGTTAGGTCCAGACATTCAAAAGTGCTTAAAACCAAGAAATCAAAGCAAGACTTAGATTTTTGAGGAGTGCTGAGTCCCCAACAGTGCTTGTTGTGACATGGCCAGTGTTTCAAAAGCTCTCAGCACACAAGGTTCTTCTGAACCCTTTTGAGAATCTAGATCTAAGTATCGCATTAGGAGCTGCTGTGTGCTTAGCATACTTAAGTATCAGATCTCTACTGTGGGCTCTTCTGAGCCCTTTTCTAAATCTGGTCTGTACTTCAAACATGCAGCTTCATGCATTGTTTCAGCCCTGGGAGGATTCAAGAGGTTTATAATGAATTTTTAAAATTGTGAAACTTGAATGAAAAGTGCCTTTTAACAGCTATATAAAGTAGGTTATCTCAGGCAACACATCTGTTAATATTGCTACAGGAGGTATATGCCAACTATAAATACCATTTATTAGCAGTGAATATCTTCAGCATAACTGTAGGCTTAATAGCAGAAGAAATTAACTCTTGCTCATATTAACTTGAGGCATTAATGGGGAAAACCCCTCCAGTTCCTAACGTATTTCACCAGTAAAGAGATAAATGTAAAGAACCAGCTAAAATAAAAATAGCCAGTGACTATTGGCCATTAGTATTTAGAAGTGAGTAGCTGCTCTACCTCTTTAAATAGATGTTACTCTTTCTGAAAATGTAAAGACTTGATGTTAGTACTTTACTTTCATTAGTTGCTTCACCTCCACATTTGGACTAGCTAAGCCAATACCATGCCTCTCTTTTTGAAACTTCACAAGACAGGAGACAGACTGAAGGAAGCAGTGCAGCTTAAATAGCTTTCTACACTGTGGAAAAAGAAAATATTTTTTGGTAAGAATACAAATATTGCAGTAAAAACAAAATAAAAAACAAATTGCCTTTCCTAGTTACTCAGCGTCCTGAAAGCCACAATTCTCCCTCTCCTGGAAGCCAGGAGAACACACAGGGAGGCTAACGTACTACAAGGAAGCAGAATGGGTCTTTTAGAAACCCAAGTCTAAATGTTACAATTCAAGCCAGCCTTTATCATTTACCAGAGAGGGATGTGGGATATCTTTATTACATGGACTGGGACCAGGAAACACATAAGGATGAGAATCTCAGTTAAAACTCACAAAACAGGTGGACCTACCATTAAGATAGAAATACCATTATATAAATGATATTAAACTAATTAATCTTTTGCATGTCATTGTAGAATTTAATTCTGAATTCATTGTCTTATAACTAAATTCAGATCTTTCAAAAACATTCTGAACTCAGCATGTGCTCTTAGACTTTGTCCTCATCTGACCACCAAAAACATTTGGGAAAATAGGCTTAGATTTTTCCCATTGCTCTCCACAGAAGCTTCCCCTGCAAAGGTAAGGATATGTAACCCTACAAAGCCAAGCTTCTTTGCACTGCCTTTAGCACTTGCAAAGGCAAAGATTAACCACGTTTGTAAATCAGGTCCCTTGCATTTGCTATGTCTCTGATTTATGGCTTTGTAATCTTCTTAGCGCAAATTGCAGGGAAGGAAAAATGGATATTGGAAGAAGTCATAGCAGATGTGTTCACTTCTAAAAAAGAATGCACAACATGTGCTGCAAAATAAAAGCAACATTTGGCAACATAAAATATCTTGGCATCTGTGTGAATTTGTAACTGCAGTAAAATATTGATATGGCTGACTGATGAAGCTGAAGTTCCGTTTTCCTGTCTTTGCATGTGTAGGCCTTTAGACTAAGTTTTCTTTTCATGCTGTGGGACTGTCTCTGTCTAGTCTAGATTTTTTTGAATCATCTATCACTATGCCTAATGGAATGGTGAAAAACTTTTTTTAGAAGTTCTAGTAACCAGATAACTTTTTTTTTTTTTGTGGTCTGACTATTCAGAAAATATCTGCCTATGTTTTCCTAAACCTAGTGAATTTTAATGTTTAATCTTAAAACATGAGTGAAATTAGCAATTAATTAATAAATTATATTAGTGGATTCATTTCTCTTAATTAACAGCCAACATACCTCCTTTTAACTGCATTGAGAATTTTCATACAGACTAAATGGTCATAAATGGCCAAATGTCCTTTGCACAGGTATGTTTTCTCAGGAGTGAGATAAAAAACAAACCAAAAAAGGAATGTTTATGTGCATAGGTCCAACTCTGTGTTTTAGGCCACTATTTACAGAAAACATCTGTGAAATTCACATCTATCGCTGTTTCTTCCCCAGGTTTGAGGCTAATCATTCACACTTTGCAAGCAGCTCAAGACAACAGGCTGCTGAAGGTTCGAAGCTGACTACAAAGACCCATGAATCCATTAATTTTGTTCATACTTAGAGGGACTCTGAACTCACTTGAGTGAATTCAGAGAAGGGCAACAAAGTTGGTGAAGGGTCTGGAGAACAAGTCCTATAAGGAGAGGCTGAGGGAATTGGGATTGTTTAGCTGGGAGAAGAGGAGGCTGAGGGGAAACCTTATCGCTCTCTACAACTGCCTGAAAGGAGAATGTAGTGAGGTGGGTGCAGCCTCTGCTCTCAAGTAAACAATGACGACAGGACTAGAGGAAAAGGACTGAAGTTGCATCAGGGGAGGTTTAGACTAGACATTTGGAAGAATTTCTTTAGTGAAAACTTAAGTGAGGTGCTGGAACAGGCTGCCCAGGGAGATAGTGGAGTCATCATCACTAGAGGTATTCAAAAACCATGTAGATAAAGCACTTCAAACCATGCTCTAGTAGGATGGTGAAGTGTTTTCGTTGGTTTTGTGGGGTTTTGTTTGTTGTTTGCGTTGTGTTGTTCTGGGGCTTTTGGGGGGGGACGTGTTTGGGGGTTTTTTTGTTGTCAATGGTTGGACACAGTGATCTTAGAGGTCTTTTCCAACCATGACAATCCTGTGATTCTGTGACATTCTTTCCTGAAGTAATTTAAGCATGAAAAAAAGATCCTTCAGAAACTGTGTCTCATAGCATTTGACCTCTGATGTACCTGGCTGGAACAGAGCAAGTATATAAAAATGAAAATGAATGTTAGAATGTTAAATATTTCTTATATAAACCTGTCATTTACCCCCCACAAGGCCTTAATTTCTTTCAAAGTCAGCTTCATCACTTTTGGATCTATGACAAACCATTTTTACCTCCTCCACACAACCAATCACTGTGCACCATTAAAATAACACTTCATCCAGACTTTGAGAAAGCCTAAGAGATTATGAATACTGAGTACTTCAATTGTAATTTCCTTCTCATAAAAACTTTGGTATCTGTTCTGAGTGAAGATATAATATGTGGAGGCTGCAAGCTTGTTCTTTTAATCTATAGTAATTAGTTTCTATCAGGATATACTCCCACTTTCTGGAGAAGATTTATAATTTGGGGGGTGGTGATTGAGGACATTGTATCTTCTTAAATCAGAATGAAAACAGCCATGAGGCTGTCATGGGTCTGTAACAGACTACAAAAAAGTCTACTGCAATCATATTTGCTGCCACTCTATTATCTGCTCTGTGCAAAAATATTTTTTCCTATTCAATATTTTTTTTATATGCTTACATTCCTGTTAAGCCTATGAAATTTCTATGCATCGACCTTACTATCACTGAAACTACAGAAGTGTGAGGAAGATTGGCAATATGTATTTGTAGTATCAATTTAGAGTCAATATAAGAAATAAGTCAAAAGTTAAAAGAGAAGTTAGTAGATTGTGTGGACTACAAAAGTTTCACTTGTAACAGCAACTTAATTCCTGTAATACACACTGTTCAATTTAGCATTTCCTACATAGCTTACAGGTTGTTGTAATGAGATCACTTGCTTGTTGCTTTTTCCAATTTTCAGTTTTATTCTAAATTAACACATGGGTTACTTTCAGACCTTTACAAGAGACCTTTGAGAGCTGCACTGGTAGCTATTCTTGGAAACTGGTAGCAGAACCAGACACAATGTTTTTCTAGTGCAGTACCACTTTCTGCTGCAGTGATGTTGGCTTCAGAAGAAATAAATGTTTGCTAGAGATCAGAGCCATAGTACAAAAAGTCTGAATTTAAGGAGAAAAAAAAAAAGTTTTAGCAAACAAGTTTGCTTTCTACCTGGGAGATAGTTATTGTGGTATGCACTACTTTGCCACAAAAAATCCTTCCCATGAAATATTAGAAATATTTCATTTAAGAATAATTCCATTTTCATGTTCAGAATTCATGTCCTTCTTTAGATAAGGGTTGGCTGCCTTCCTCAGATAACTGGCTAATAGCAAGTAAGCTACTGATACCTTCTCTGTTGTTTTTAATAAAAACTAAGTCAATAACAAATCTATCTGCCCGTAAGTATTACATTACAAACATGAGCCCTCCAGTAAATTATTGAACTGGCTCAATCAATGGATGCCAAAAAATGTTTTAGCCAAGAAACTCCATTATTACTGAGTTTTTATTTAAATAACATCATTTATTGAAAAAAAAAACACAACAAAACACACCCACACCACACACACACACACACACAAAAGAAACAACACCAAAACCAACACACAACAGTTCTTTGTACCTGAAAGTACAGCTAACTATATAATATTTAAGTCCTGGACAGAATATACTGTTTACACACAATGAAAGTAAACATTTATATTACAGATATTATTTATAACACATGCAGTCTCACTCCCATCCCCCCTTTTTTTTCTGAGAGTCTTCTTCATTTAGTGTGTTAATATAATCTTTTGCTCCAAATAAAGCTGAAAATGCTATGTCTTGTTCTTCCAAAGAACAGTTAACTGCCAGCTAATCACAATGTATGAACAATACCGATAATCACCATCACTGTACAACAAAAGCTAAAATCAAGAGAGAAACTGGTGAATCATAGAATCATAGAATATTAGGGGTTGGAAGGGACCTAGAAAGATCATCTAGTCCAACCCCCCTTGCCAGAGCAGGATCACCTATATCAGATCACAGAGGAATGTGTCCAGGCGAGTGAATAAACATGCCAAAATAAATAAGGCCATATCTGTTCTACAGAACACAGTGCAATGCAATCCAGTACTTTGCTCACGCTAGTCTAACAAGTAGTACCAATGCATATGCTCTACATCCTTCTCCCTGTGCTGGACAGGCTGGGCAGTCTCTGGGCACTTACACATCTACATAGCCAATTTGCTTGGAACTAACTTGGCTTTCCTTACTGCACACTGAATTGTGCCACACAAACACAGCTGAAGAAGCAGGTCTAATGCAGTTCAGGACTGTGTGATTGGTTTGATCCTTTCCCCCCTTAAAGTCCATCTACCTATGGAACACAAGCACAGTAAGCAAAAGCTTCTGAAACTATTCACTGAGCAAATAACTCACCCTCCGGTTAAAAAGCAGATACACACTGACGCCCCAACAAAATCATGTGGCTATGGCCTTTATGGACACTGAGGCCATAAAGGCTTGACAGGTGGACTAGATGTAGCTTTAGAAGCAAAATAAATCCCTCATCAAGCTTTTTAAGCCTTTGTTGCTGTGGGCTTTTAGCTCTGTTTTTGTTTACCTCCTGTATTTCAGCCTGTGGCTGAACAAAAGAGCAGCTGCTGAATCTGATAATACTGTTCTGCTTAGGCAGTGCTTAGCAAATCAGAATGCTGTTAAACGGCTTTACTTTATTAGACTGCAGATTTGTATTGCTTAGTCTACATTTCACTGTGTCTGTAGATGCCTATACATGCCTTTTGTAATATACATGCACTTACTGAAACACATACATATTTTAGAGCAAAGAATTAATGACTACTAAAACCAGAAGAGAGCAATGAGATCTACTGGCTAGAATAGGGGCTATGAAATCAGGATGTGTAGGCTTAGATTCCAGCTCTGCTACTAAGGACTTTGTTACTTAATAAATGACAATACCCAATAAATGAGAATTCAATATAGATGTACAGTGTAAAGGCTCTAGAGTTCCATAGATGAGCCAGGTCTTATTAGGAATACCACCATTCAAAGGTACTAGCAACTTACTAATTGTATTTAATTATACTACATGCCACTTAAATTGGATACAAGGGTATGTGTGTTACACAGGGGATTAAAATCAGCTGACTTCCTTTTCTAGATATACAGAACTTTGGTTCACTATTTTTCATTTCTATATGTCTCCATTTACAAAGCCAACAGGCTGCTTAGAATCTCCCCATATAAATCTATCCCTTCCACATCACTGAATCCCCTAGAAAACCTACAAGGAGTCAATCCTGAACCACACAGATATTTTCTAAGAGCAGACTGAAAAAAGAGAAACCACCACCAAGGAAGAAAAATGCAAGCACAGCTCTGAGAACAGATTGGTATATAATGGATAAAATGATGGAAGAAAAATCCAGAATGTGTAAAAAGCCCTTATATACATCTTAAGTGAACAAGCCTATTAATCCAGTTTTACAGGCAATAGATGAAAAGGACGGACTGAAGAAAAACGTTTTCAAGTGTGTTACTAGCAACACTAGTAGAGCTTCATCTTCCTCTTGGTTGTTCTCCCTGAGTTCCCATAGGAAACAGAGCAATCATTATAGTTGCTTTCCCTCCTGTTACCTTAACAGTACCTAAATGCTCCTAAATAAGTGACTTCTGTAAAACTCAAAAAGCGACAAAAAACCTTTAGCAGCTGCAAATACTGTGTGTTTTCCAGCGAGGCTCTCCTGTCCATTTTTAAATGCTGGAAGGCCAAGAGATGAGGTAAACACTAGGGTGTTCTCCAGGTGTACACACTCAGTCCGTAAGGCTGCAGGAGGAACTATCAGGCCCAGAAATGCCCAGTGTCTCTCGAGCTCATCCAGCCCTAGTCATTTGAGGCTACAGAGTGATATCACCTACTCAGTGGAACTTGACTGTTAAACAACAACTTGGCCTGCAGCCAAAACCAGGTACTTAAACAGCAATGTGGTTCTTGCAGACTAAAACTCTTCTACAAACTCACAGAGACAGCATGCAGCCTGGAGAGCTTTCAGAATGTTTGTATTCAAAGAACAGTTACTGCCGAGAAGCACCTTGCAGGTCAGAAAGACAAAGCAGAGGAAATAAGGAGGTGCACTGATAGCAAATTGCCTCAGCAGGCAGCGAAAATGGAGCGTGTAGTCAAAAATCGGTGCTAACTTGTCACATGTGTCTGACAAGGCAGGAAAAAAACAAAACACAGTGCAACTCTTACCTACAGAAAAGCTGCTGAAGAATGTCTGGATTTACTGTAAGAGTGACAATGATGTGTCCCATACCAGAGTCCCCAAGAAACTATGATTAGGAGAACTGGAACAAGTACGAATGAACCGGTGAGCCTGCTGAATTGCTTTGATGCCTGAGCTTGGGTTCAATTCTCATCAACACACTGATAAAACAGCTCTGTCATTATAAGTGCCTTAATTTTCCTGTGAATTATCAGACATTTCTGGTATTTAAATGACATGCAGGTTTTAAGCTACATTCCCTATGTCAGCCAAAAATAATGGCATTTTTAGCTCGGGTAAGCCTGAGCACTTCTATTCGCTGCCATTTCAAGTACATTCAAATGACTCAGATGTACAGCATGACAGTCATATTTTAATTCTCAACCCTAATTAATTCATCAAGTTCATAACTATTCTTCTCATCTGAAACTTGTTCTTAGTACTTCAACCTCTGCCTTACAGCTTTAACTTTAAAGCCAAGATGAGAATTTCATCTCCCTTCCCTCTTTCATTAAGAACATTTAAATTATCTGGAATTTTTCCCACTCCCACAAATAGGTAGCTTGCTTTTGCCTTTTTGTAACATACATGAGTTGAAAGTCAGCTTCCGCCAGTAACTAAACTGGAAGAAGGCTAACACTGAACAAACTAACAGCACACATTTTATCTCGAACTAAATGAGTATCACCATTAGCACAGCCAGGGGATTAGTGTTTCTCGGTGCAAAAGTACTCACTTTCAAATATTAAAAATACAACGTGCAGCATGTACGCTTCCCTTGACAATATCCCAAAGAGATTAGCTGAAACCAGTTTAACAAAGGTCATACAGGCACAAAAGCCCTCCAGGTCAGAAAGTTGCACCTAAACTGAGTGAATGTTACAATGTTTATCCCCCAGTTCTTGTAATTGTGCAGGCCTCCAAAGCATAACAAGCAAGTTAGTGAGAAAGTAGCACTCCCTCTTTTCATGCAAGTGCTAGAGATGCTGTTCACGGCTCTTTTGCAGAATACCTTCCTGGTCCTCTGCTTGTATGTCATTGCAGACTGTCAGCAAGTGGGTCAGAGAACACACAGAGAACCCACCAGACTGCTGACTGAGACAAATAATCTGCTACTCGCCAAGGACAGAACTACTGGTGCAGAAGATAATTAAACACTGGCTATTGTTTTTTTTCTCAATACACTTAGAAAGAAGATTAAAAGAACAAGGCTTGGAACTAAATCCAAGGCTGTATTATTGCCTTGATATAAGGTATAAATGGACAGAAGGGAATTAAGAATATCAGTGGAGGATGGAATTTTGCATGTTTTGAGAGCAATGAAAATTTCTAGTTTAGTATCAAAAACACTTGTCTGAAATTAACTGAGAAGGTAATTACACAAGAGCAGTTTCACCAGAGCATCCAAAACACTGAAATCCTAGATCAGAATTGCCTGGTTTGTATTCTACCATCAGTAAGTTAAGGATTTCCCAGAAGAGCATTTTCTTTGCAAGACAAGTATTTGACAACATCTCTCATTTTGACACTTCCATTTTGATAGTATACCACCGATCAGAAATAGATTCAGTTTTATGTTAAGAACATAACACTAGTAATTGTCTGTTTCTTACCAGGCTCAAAGAAAAAACAACTTTTTTTAATTTCAAACGGTTACTTGCTGATTTTGTTCTTTAGTACACTTTTAAATGGCTCTATTTCACTCTTAGATAGTAAGCAAAAAGATGTCAATGTTTCTGTTATATAGATAATATTACATAAAAATTTTATTCCAAATATACCAAATAGATTATAAAATATTTATACTTCTGAGTAGTGAATTATTAGTTAAAGAATATTTTAGTAAATGTATTTAACATGTCTACAATACCTAAACACAATAGGTGAGTCTCATATTTACACTCTTAGGGGGCTTGCTTGTTTTGTTTTACAAGTTAGATCAAGAAGGAAGAAAAATAAGAAGAAATGTAACAGCTAGTATCTTAAAATCCTCAAACATATTCTACAGACTATGGATGAGAAAAAAGGGCACAATCACAGAACAACAGAATGGTAGGGGCTGAAGGGACCTCTGGAGATCACCCAATCCAACTCACCTGCCAAAGCAGGGTCACCTAGAGCAGGTTGCACAGGATCACGTCCAGGAGGGTTTTGAAAGTCTCCAGAGAATGAGACTCCACAAAACTCCTTGTCCAGCCTGTTCCAGGACTCTGTCACCCTCACAGTAAGGAAGTTTTTCCTTATGTTTAGGTGGAACTTACCATGTTCCATTTTGTGCCCATTGCTATCACTGGGCACCACCAAAAAGAGACTGGCCACATCCTCTTGACACCTGCCCTTTATAGATTGATAAACACTGATAAGATCCCCTCTCAGCCTTCTTTCCAGGCTAAACTGCCCCAGGTCTCTCAGTCTTTCCTCCTAAGAGAGATGATCCAGTTCCCTAATCATCCTTGTACCCCTCCATTGGGACTCTCTCCACTTGCTCCCTGACCAAAAAAAACAAAAAACAAAACAAAAAACAACAACAACAACAAAAAAGTGCTGTACAAAATAATAGTGTATTCTGCTGTTAACAAATCTGACTACATTTAAAGCCTTCCCCCCCCCCCCCCCCCCCAACCCCCACCCACAAAACGACACAAGAAGAGGCTGACGGGGAGTAAAGCAGACGACA